>JAQGDQ010000338.1:252961-256345 GCA_030141605.1 Tubiluchus corallicola | reverse complement strand
GTTTATTCATTTTCCACATTGCATCTTACAATTAGCATTAAAATACAGATAATTTTCCATTTGAGTAAATATAAATATAAATATGAATAAATGCAGTATTATCAAGAAATTACAGAATGCGGGATATACATGTGCAAATTTCATTACAGAACAATTTTTTGATGCATACAGTTTGAGCCTAAAAGCATAGCTTGACAGGCCAAACTGTATGTGGAAAACTTAAAAAAAATGGGGGGGGGGTAGTGAATGAAAGATGAAATGGAGCGAGAACTAAGGAAAACTGTGATCATGGTTACAAAGTGTTCAGTATCCTGTTAAACATAGTCACGTTATATTAAGATTACTGTAGCAAAAAATGCAGGTTATTACCATTATCAAATTGTGTTACTCTTCAATACTTTTGAAATATTTCTTTTCTGACGGTTTTTTTAAAAGTTAAAAGGGAGTGACTACATTTCGAATTGCGGCTTAGTCTGTTCCATAGGACTGGTCCCATATAGCTAATGAAGTGTTTCGCCATGTTTGTTCTACAACGTCTTGGTATATATTCATTATGTCTGGTATTGTATTTTTTTACATTTATCTTGACTGGATTTTCAAAAAAAGTTGGAAATAAGTTGTTGTTGGTTCTATACATGTATATACATCCATTAAAATTAATAACATCATCCAGAAGTAATATTTGACATTGCTTAAAATGTGTAGTAGTAATTGTGCTCCTTTTGTCTAGTTTGAAGATGACACGTAAAAATTTTCGTTGTAAAACTCTTAAGCATTCTAAATTTGTAGTATAAGTAAAGCCCCATAATGTTGTGCAGTAATTTAAATATGATAATATTAAACTGTTGTATAATGTTAGAAGATGTTCGGTGTTCAGAAAGTTTTTAATATATGAGATGATACCTATATTTTTTGATATTTTTAATCTGATCATGAATATATGTGGTCACCAGTCTAGATGCTCATTCAGTATTAATCCCAGAAATTTCAGTTCTTTTACACGTGTAATTCTTTTGTGGTCTATTATTAAATCGTGGTTTGCCTGAATTGGTTTATTTCGGGATCTAAACAGAATGTATTTTGTTTTTGATGAATTTAGTGAAAGTTTATTTGTTTTGAACCATATAGCTAGATCATGTAGAACTGTATTTATGTAGTCAATATTGGTTTCTATTTTATGAAAGCTAAAAAAAATGCTTGTATCATCAGCAAACTGAAATAAATTGTGATTTTTAACAGAAAATTTGATGTCATTAATATAAATTAGAAAAAGTAGTGGCCCAAGGACTGAGCCTTGGGGCACGCCACATTTGATTGGTGCTACATCTGAAAAAGCGTTATTGTATTTTACTGTCTGAGTGCGCCCTGTTAAATAATTCTTTAGCCACATATGAGGCAAACCTCTGATACCGTAATAGTACAACTTATTTAGCAGAATGTCATGGTTTACTGTATCAAATGCTTTTGATAGGTCGCAAAATACTCCGTAGGATGTGCCATTTTTTTCAACAGTATTAATGATATTTTCTATAATTTTTGTTAAGGCCATTTCAGTGGAGCTACCTTTTCTGAAGCCAAATTGTTTATTACTCAGAATTCTTTTTTTATTAAATAATGAGATAACTGATTGTAAAAAACTTTTTCTAATATTTTTGATATAAAAGGCAATAAGGACACTGGTCTATAATTGTTCAGAGACATGGGATCATCTGATTTAAACAAAGGAACAATAATTGATTCTTTCAATTTCGTTGGTATTTCACCTGTAAGAAAAGATAAATTAATTAAATATTGCAAAGGTTTACAGATGTAGTCAATGGTGTCTATTACGACTTTAGGTAACATTTTGTCCTTACCAGGAGCTTTATTCCGATTAAACGATTTACAAGTATTTATTGTATCATTTTCTGTTACTGCACTAATAAAAAAGCTTTGTCGGTAGGTACCTTTAAGATATGTACATGGATTTATGTTTGTGTTTTCAATTTGTTCTGATAATATTGGTCCAATATTGGAAAAGTAATCGTTAAAAGCATTTGCCACCTCTACATTATTTTTAATTAATTTATTGTTTATGAACAACGTAATGGGTCGATTTTGTCTTTCTTTATGCATAATTTCTTTCATTGTATTCCATGTCTTTTTTATGTTATCTTTAACTGTCATCAATCTATCCCTATAATACTGACATTTTGATGCTTTTATAACTGTATTAAGTTCATTTCTATATCGTTTGTATTCTACTTCAGATACGTCATTATTTGCCTTGTTCACCAGAGAACGATACATTTTATTTTTCCGCTTAACACTTACTAAAATTGCTGTAGTGATCCAAGGTTTTTTTGCTGCTGGATGATTGTTATTGCTTTTCTGTAGTTTAATATGTTTGTTATAGATATCAGAAAGCTTAGTATGAAATAAATTGTATGCGTCTTCGGTATTAGTTGCAGAATATAAATCTGACCAGTCACATTGATTTAAATCTTGGATAATTTTGTTTTTTATATGAACATTATAAATATGTTTGTGCACGTATTCCTTACTGTATGTTTCAATTTTGAGATCAATAATTAAAAAAATTGGGAGGTGATCTGTTATATCTGTTAGAAAAATACCTGATTTATACTTATAATCTAGTGCATTAGTAAATATATTATCAATTAGTGTTGCTGAATAAGGCGTAATTCTTGTTGGTCTTGTAACAGTAGGAAACAGATAATTGGTCAGCATTGTGTCTAAAAAGTGTCCGGTTTCGTTGTGAGAAGCGTGGTTTATTAAATTTATATTATAGTCTCCTAGTAAGAAAATATGTTTGTTTTGTCTATTAACAATTGCCATAGTGTTCTGTATTTTGTCTGTAAAATGGTTAGGATTTTCACCAGGTGGTCTATATATTACTCCCATTATTGTATTTTTATTCTTGCTGCGTAATTCAATAAAAAGTGATTCTATGTCTGGATCATTGATGTGGCATAGGTCTTTTCTCACTGTATAAGGTATGTCTTTCCTTATAAGCAAGCCGACTCCACCACCAGATTTGTGTTCACGATTTATACATTCAAATTCATATCCAGGCAGGGAAATGGTTACTCCTGAATCATCTTGGAGCCATGTTTCTGATAAGGCAATAATTGAAAAACTTATAGTTAATGATTCTAAATATACATTTAAATAATCAAAATTAGCTTTTAGGCTATGAATATTAACATGGATCATAGACAGTGGTGTATTGAAATCAGTGTTACTGTACAAAGATGTGAACTGATCTTCATCATAGTAATTGCTTTTTGGTATTAAGTTTGGTGTATTAAAAAAATTTAAATCAGGATCTGCCATATTCGTGATATTATTGCTATCATCTGATTCAGTGCAAAAGAGATTTAA
>JAQGDQ010000338.1:235461-242961 GCA_030141605.1 Tubiluchus corallicola | reverse complement strand
CAAGTTCGATACAATTCCACATTCATGTGCACAACCGACACGACCCCATCACTCTAATTAGCACAACTCGTTATCGACCTTTTCGTTTTAATTATGGCAGCCAAATCACAGCTACAGCCTACGTGTTGTTACATGTAGACCAAAGAACACTTTTCATGTTTCCATTTTTGGATACAATTAGTTTAAAAATAATTTATTTAGGATTGGATCAGACAGTTTGTACAACATGATTTAGGATCCTCACCACAACAGACTTTATGCACTATTTACAAGAACATTTACAGTAAGAATAGACTATACTTAGTTTTTAGTATACTTTAGTAGAAGATGACGGTTAACAAATATTAATGTACGATTATTTAAGACCGATGCATTTTATATCAGATAGAAACTACTGGAAGCGTTTAGTACGTAATATAAAGTCATGTATACATTGGAATATTTTGCAGTTAGCAACATAGTTAAATTCATCTTTACCGAATAATAACAACTTCAACAGATCATTATTTCCTAAGGCAGCTATATTAAGGTCTTCAGGCAGAAGTATTGCATTTAATTTATTAAACATTAATTTATTTAATTTATTAATTTATTTATGGATACAATTTGTTAGAGATACAAAAGCACAGCAAAAGATATGCGAAAAAAACACATAGTGATGGTGTTGTCATCATCACCAACATAACTGCCACCTTTAACATCACAACCACCACCACCACCACCACCACCACCACCACCACCACCATCTTCTTTATCATCATCATCATCATCATCATCATCATCATCATCATCGCAATTCTTACTGTTACCATCATCACCACCATTCAGCAACTTCAACCAGTGTGTTAATGTTAAGTAGTTTATTGACGTGACGCATAGTTGTTTATATAAACCAATAAAACGTGTAAAATTTAATCTCGAAGGCCAACGAAATACTGTAGAATGTCTCACGAATCACAGTAATTCATTTAGCGTAGCGCATGCGCTTAATGATGGATCACACTGTAGTGATTCCATGATGACTGTCACTATGCAACAAGCGCAAGATGACGTTTGTAGCTGACTAGGGTGACGTCACGTTGTCCTGTCCACGAATCACAGTAATTCATTTAGTGTAGCGCATGCGCTTAATGATGGATCACACTGTAGTGATTCCAGGATGACTGTCACTACGCAACAAGCGCAAGATGACGTCTGTAGCTGACAAGGGTGACGTCACGTTATCCTATTGTATCCTTCGGAAATCAAACCGGCACTGTAGTACCGTTACAAACCCTGTCTGATTTGTCCTTGTACACCAAGAGACAACTGCAGACATTATCTTGATTGGTAGATAAATTGATCGGTTGGTTGAAGATTTTAACTAGTCAGTCAATTAGAAAATCCCTACGTATCGCTAAGAGGGGTGTTGCTACGTCATATTTTTGACCCGCCCACCTTGATGACGTAACACACATTCTCACAAACACTCATTGGTTGCAAGTCGCTACAGCATATAAGGTGAACAAAGGTGAAAAACATGGATACCTCCTGTGCTGCCATCTGCCCAAGCTTTCCCGCCAAGTTTTTAAAATGGCGGAAAGACAACAAGTTGTAAATAATTCATCTTTTATTATATTCATTTTCTTTGTTTCAGTAATTTCTGTTTTGAAATATTAGTAACATTTGAGATTTGTTTCAGATGACTAATTATTTTATTACTATATTATTATAAATAATTAGTAAAATCAACTATCAACAAATAAATTTGGAAATAACTCTATATCAAAACAAGCTATACATTTATGGAACTTACTACCCAGTGAAATAAAACAAATAGAATCTCTCAACCACTTTAAAAAGAAATTAAAAGAATATCAATATAACAGGTCTCAACTTCCACATTGTGCATCTGACACTAATTACACAGACTCAACTTTCATCTACCCCCCCCTGACTCCATAAAACGATTAAAAATGTAAATATTTTAAAAAAATTATGTAATGTAATACGTGTTGTGTTAGTTTTGTAATGTCAAATGTATAAATAGTGTAAATGTAATGAGTGAAATTTATGTAATGTAAAGCATGTTTCTGTTAATTGTGTCATGTTAAATGTATATATATAGTGTAAAATATGTCATGTAAAATTTAATGTACTTTTGTAATATTGTTTTGTAAAAATATTTTAATATGGTGTTTGTTCATTCATTGTACATAATTAGGCCTTAGTTTTGCACTTTAGTTTCTTTTTAGTCTGCACTGGACGCATTTCTCTTGAACAGTGTTGTTATTTTAACATTACGCTGAGGCTTACTCAATTTTATTATAATGAGTGAACCATTTTAATGACAAATAAAGAATTAATATATAATATATATATATATATATATATATATATATATACTTTCCCTGTATTTCTTTACGCGCTTCACATACAAATGCGGCGAGTTTGGGAGTAAGTCATGGCGTGAGCACTCGAAAAACTGATAGAGTCGAGATACAGCAGATCTAGTCGGTTGATTGACGTTCTGCGATCTGTGTACTCTGCTCTTCCAAAGTGACATTATTACCTCGCTATTAGCTAAGCTAATGCTCACAGGTAACACAATAGGTGAATACATTATAATCAGCAGAACATCACTCACTCTACAGGTAAGCAGCAACGTGTCATGGGAACGCTAAGCGTCCGTAAGTAATAGAGCCCTATTGACGTGTATATTTCCAAGGCAACAGGAGCAGAAGCTCTTAAGCTCTAGGATTTACGACTGTTTACCGGAAGTAGGGGTTTATTCTTCCGCATTTTGAATTAAGGTAAAAAGTATACATTTTACCACATATGCATTTTGAATTACAGTAAAAAGTATACATTTTAACACATATGCATTTTGAATTATGGTAAAAAGTATACATTTTAACACATATGCATTTTGAATTACGGTAAAAAGTATACATTTTAACACATATGCATTTTGAATTACGGTAAAAAGTATACATTTTAACAAATATGCATTTTGAATTACGGTAAAAAGTATATATTTTAACACATATGCATTTTGAATTACGGTAAAAAGTATATATTTTAACACATATGCATTTTGAATTACGGTAAAAAGTATACATTTTAACAAATATGCATTTTGAATTACGGTAAAAAGTATATATTTTAACACGTATGCATTTTTAATTACGGTAAAAAGTATATATTTTAACACGTATGCATTTTTAATTACGGTAAAAAGTATATATTTTAACATATATGCATTTTGAATTACGGTAAAAAGTATATATTTTAACATATATGCATTTTGAATTACGGTAAAAAGTATATATTTTAACACATATGCATTTTGAATTACGGTAAAAAGTATATATTTTAACACATATGCATTTTGAATTACGGTAAAAAGTATACATTTTAACACATATGCATTTTGAATTACGGTAAAAAGTATATATTTTAACACGTATGCATTTTGAATTACGGTAAAAAGTATATATTTTAACACGTATGCATTTTGAATTACGGTAAAAAGTATATATTTTAACACGTATGCATTTTGAATTACGGTAAAAAGTATATATTTTAACATATATGCATTTTGAATTACGGTAAAAAGTATACATTTTAACAAATATGCATTTTGAATTACGGTAAAAAGTATATATTTTAACACATATGCATTTTGAATTACGGTAAAAAGTATACATTTTAACAAATATGCATTTTGAATTACGGTAAAAAGTATATATTTTAACACATATGCATTTTGAATTACGGTAAAAAGTATATATTTTAACACATATGCATTTTGAATTACGGTAAAAAGTATATATTTTAACACATATGCATTTTGAATTACGGTAAAAAGTATATATTTTAACACATATGCATTTTGAATTACGGTAAAAAGTATACATTTTAACAAATATGCATTTTGAATGACGGTAAAAAGTTGACATTTTAACAAATATGCATTTTGAATTACGGTAAAAAGTATACATTTTAACACATATGCATTTTGAATTACGGTAAAAAGTATACATTTTAACACATATGCATTTTGAATTACGGTAAAAAGTATACATTTTAACACATATGCATTTTGAATTATGGTAAAAAGTATACATTTTAACACATATGCATTTTGAATTACGGTAAAAAGTATGCATTTTAACACATATGCATTTTGAATTACGGTAAAAAGTATATATTTTAACATATATGCATTTTGAATTACGGTAAAAAGTATACATTTTAACACATATGCATTTTGAATTACGGTAAAAAGTATATATTTTAACAAATATGCATTTTGAATTACGGTAAAAAGTATACATTTTAACAAATATGCATTTTGAATTACGGTAAAAAGTATACATTTTAACACATATAATAATGCCAAAGCGTTTCTGATGATTAAATAAAAAGACAAAAACTTAATTAACGGCAGCCGAGACCAGCTAGTGACGACATCACAAACGAACAAAATATTCAACAGCATAAACGTTTCATGAGCGTGTTGCACGTGTTTGTGAAAACGAAAATTGAAGTAGAGTGCTACTGTACAACATTCAGAGTGATATACAAAAACTCGGCAAATTTAATTTTGAAATTAAAAAAATGGAGTTCACATATGAGCTCTCGAACGTGTGTACTACGTCACAACTGGACACCTTTCAAGTGAGAGGTACAGCACCTCTTCTTTGTGCAACGCCATACTGAGATGTGGGCGCTAGTGCCTATCTAACTAGCGAATGGCGATATGCATGTGGCCGTGATAAATTATCCATGTGAACGCTGAATTACGTTTCTGTGGCAATAATATTTTCATGCTAGTTAATAATTTAAACCTGTTTAGTTTAAACAATTTATTTAGGATTGAAACAGACAGTTTGAACAACATGATTTAGGATCCTCACCACAACAGACTTTATACACTATTTACAAGAACATTTACAGTAAGAATAGACTATAACTACACAAGCTGACAAGTTTTACTACAAGATTACATTAGATATTAGTAACATTTACAGTAAGAATAGACTATAACTACACAAGCTGACAAGTTTTACTACAAGATTACATTAGACATTAGTAACATTTACAGTAAGAATAGACTATAACTACACAAGCTGACAAGTTTTACTACAAGATTACATTAGACATTAGTAACATTTACAGTAAGAATAGACTATAACTACACAAGCTGACAAGTTTTACTACAAGATTACATTAGACATTAGTAACATTTACAGTAAGAATAGACTATAACTACACAAGCTGACAAGTTTTACTACAAGATTACATTAGACATTAGTAACATTTACAGTAAGAATAGACTATAACTACACAAGCTGACAAGTTTTACTACAAGATTACATTAGATATTAGTAACATTTACAGTAAGAATAGACTATAACTACACAAGCTGACAAGTTTTACTACAAGATTACATTAGATATTAGTAACATTTACAGTAAGAATAGACTATAACTACACAAGCTGACAAGTTTTACTACAAGATTACATTAGATATTAGTAACATTTACAGTAAGAATAGACTATAACTACACAAGCTGACAAGTTTTACTACAAGATTACATTAGATATTAGTAACATTTACAGTAAGAATAGACTATAACTACACAAGCTGACAAGTTTTACTACAAGATTACATTAGACATTAGTAACATTTACAGTAAGAATAGACTATAACTACACAAGCTGACAAGTTTTACTACAAGATTACATTAGACATTAGTAACATTTACAGTAAGAATAGACTATAACTACACAAGCTGACAAGTTTTACTACAAGATTACATTAGATATTAGTAACATTTACAGTAAGAATAGACTATAACTACACAAGCTGACAAGTTTTACTACAAGATTACATTAGATATTAGCAACATTTACAGTAAGAATAGACTATAACTACACAAGCTGACAAGTTTTACTACAAGATTACATTAGATATTAGTAACATTTACAGTAAGAATAGACTATAACTACACAAGCTGACAAGTTTTACTACAAGATTACATTAGATATTAGTAACATTTACAGTAAGAATAGATTATAACTACACAAGCTGACAAGTTTTACTACAAGATTACATTAGACATTAGTAGAAAATAACGGTTAGAAAATATTAATGTAAGATTATTTAAGACTGATGCATTTTATTTCAGATAGAAACTACTGGAGGCGTTTAGTACGTAATATAAAGTCATGTATCCATTGGAATATTTTACAGTTAGCAACATAGTTAAATTTATCTTTTCTGAATAATAACAACTTCAACAGATCATTATTTCCTAAGGCAGCTATATTAAGCTTGTTTAGAAGACGTATCTACGTATCTAATTGGAAAAGAAAATTCTGATAATTAAAAATATTCACGCGACTTGGTAAAACGTCACTCTATCGCTATCCCAGTGTGCACCACTGATTCACCAAAAACATATTATTGATCTTAATGACGAGCTAAAGTGATTTATGCTTTTGTTTAGCTAGCGAAGTGTGCGCTACGAATGCTCTGATCATTTTTTCAAACTTTACTCAATGTTATCTAAAATTGTTTCATCGCGGGAGTTTAAATTTACATGTTTTATACAGCGTGACTGCTGATTGAAATCCTGCACGCAAAAAGGCAGTATGTAAGTGATATAAAATTTGAAAACGAATTTTTCAAGCTTTATGTTTATGAAGGGTTTTCTTATGCTTTAACGTATAGATTTAATCATATTGTAATTTCTTTTCTCTTTACTAAAACGTAGGACTCTTATAATAGACCGGTAAACCTTTATTACTAAACAAGTACGAATTACTCTTGTTTTTGCATCATTGCAAATATCGTCATTGTAAAAATGTAATATTTATCAATAATTATGCGCATATTTTAATTACTAGTTCTTGTTTTCGATATATATATGTAAAAGTACATTTAGAAAATTGTTACAAATTAAACTGTTTTACACAGCGTTACTATTAATGCAAACGCTGTGTGCAATAAGACAGCAGGCAAGTGATTTCAAAACGAATTTTTTAAGCTTTATAAAGCATGTTTTGTTGTGCTTTAACTAATATACCCCAGACACTGAGCCACGTTGGAAAATCTTTCCACGAATGTATATTAAATCAACATTTGATTTGAAAGCTGTTCGCTATGATGCATGTAATTTGCTTGTAAATTGCTCATTACTTCTCCCTTCATTAATCTTAGATTAAGTTGGGAGATTGGCTGAGAACAAAAATGGCTCCCAAGTCATTAGTAAAATTAACAATTTATTAACGTTTTACACAAATTGCTCTAATAAAGCATGGAAATGATGTAACGTTTCAAGCGAGGGGAACAGCAAAGTCGTGCTGGCTTTCCCCGAGAATTTAAGCAGTGCCAAACCTAGTTAGCAAACAGATGGGTGACTACCTCATACTGTTTTCGGGTAGTTTTGTCTGCCATACCTATAAGACTATTAACTAAGGTAGTCAGTCAATCAATCAATTTATTTCACT
>JAQGDQ010000338.1:172961-232961 GCA_030141605.1 Tubiluchus corallicola | reverse complement strand
TAACAACATGGGTAAGATGACTATGAAGCATATATACAAGCAGACTAGCGTTCACTAATGAAGTCGGCGTCAGGGACTGCAGTGAGGTTTTGGCTCACGGTATGGTTTAAAGCACAAGAAAACCCTTCATAAACACAAAGCTTAAAAAATTCGTTTTGAAATTTTATATCACTTACGTACTGCCTTTTTGCGTGCAGGACTTCAATCGGCAGTCACGCTGTATAAAACATGTAAATTTAAACTCCCGCGATGACCGTTAGACGCAGCCATTTTCACGACAGGTCATTTGAAACAAGTTTACATAACATTTTGTAAAGTTTGAAAAAATAATCAGAGCATTCGTAGCACACAAGTCACTAACTAAATAAAATTTAAAATTACTGCATCTTGTCAATAAGATTTAAATACGTTTTTTGGTTAGTGAGTGGTGCACCCTGGAGGTGAGTCAGCGACATTTTACCAATTGGTGAAAACATTTTAAATAATTAATAATTTTCTTTTCTAGTTACATAAGTCTTTCTAGCAGGTAAGCAAAAAGCTAAGTAACATAGATTTGCACGGAAAGTCTTTTGAGACATAATTTAACGTTGCCTTTTCTTCCCTTGATTTACGTTTGGTACATGACGTCATGCAATGGCGACTTCGGAACAGTATTGTGAGAGATTTAAAATGAAAACAAACTGAAATTCCTTTCAGTACGAGTAAGATATACGCATAAAATTGCTATAAAGTAATATAATTTTTTAAGGCGATTTTTCTGAAACCTACTTCAGATACCCCTTTTCTTGTCCTTTAACGCTGATGACCAGAATGTGATTAACGCCATTGTTATGAGAATCTAAGCATTTATTATGAGAATCTAAGCATTGTTATGAGAATCTAAGCATTGTTATGAAAATCTAAGCATTGTTATGAGAATCTAAGCATTGTTATGAGAATCTAAGCATTGTTATGAGAATCTAAGCGTTGTTATGAGAATCTAAGCATTGTTATGAGAATCTAAGCATTGTTATGAGGATCTAAGCACTGTTATGAGAATCTATGCATTGTTATGAGAATCTAAGCATTGTTATGAGAAAATGCAATGGCGTCCGGTTGCAATTTCTTTTTGGGAAAACTCTTTAGTGATTCATTGATGATTACTACAGCTATTATCCATGGTTTAAAACGTTGACCAAAGATCACAGTTTTACCGACTTTCCAACAAGAGCTTCAAAAATCACTTTCGTAGTTTTTTCTACGAAACAATAACTTTGCTTGCAGTTTGAAGGCGGAAACCTTTTCAGGGTTTAGTTTTTCGTCCGATTAAAATTTCGGGAGGCTCTTCAATGGATTGTGAGCACAAAACACGAGAAACTCGTTTAAAATTTCGAAATTAAAAAGGGTTTGTTCGTTTGCCTTGTTACTTCAGGTTAAAAGCGGTGAAAAGTCAGAATATAAAACGGCATAAAACAATATTCTAAGTTGAGTAACTTGGCTTCTAGAAAAGTAGTTACCTCTGAAAGTAAATTGAGTAAGTTGAGTGACTTTAAGAAACAGAGTGAGTTGACAGTAAAATAAGGTAATTTTATATTCAAATTGTGGACCTGATGTTAAAACTGAGTGGCTTGACCCTCAAGTTGAGTTTGAGTGGGGATAAATAGGGAGGGTTAGGGTCAGGAAGGGCATGTAAAAACTGCGCCAAAACCTTCTATGAATGAGTCGGTGAGACTTAAAGGTAAAGTTCACAAAGCAGTGGTCAGACCCGCTCTAATCTATGGACTGGAAGCAGCTTCTCTAAAGAACACCGAAGAGAAGAAAATGGGTGTGGTGGAGATGAGATGGATAGTGGGAGTAACAAGAAGAGATAAAATTAGAAATAATAATATCAGAGGAACAGTAAAAGTAGTGGAAGCCTCGCAAGATTGCGATGGTATGGACACCTGAAAAGAAGAGTCGGTGAAGATCATGTGGGAAGGGAAGACATAAATGAAGAGATGGTCAACAACAGGAATGCGTGGAGAAGACTCATTCACAACGGCGACCCCACATAGGGAGAAGCTGAGAAGAAGAAAAAGAAGAATGTTCTAAAAAAACAATTTACTGGTTAGGCAATTTGAGAACTCAAGCAGCAAGTTTTGTAAGTTAATGCTGAGTTATAAAACTAATTCAATTCTGAGTACCTATGTCGCCCAGTCTGAGTAGTTTACTGCACGTTTGTTGGACCCGCAGGCGTTGGATAAGTTGTAATAGACCACCAAGGAAATTTGCAGATACATGTACTATATTGATTCATCATTATATGACTGTTGCGTCTGTTGTAGATCCTGGGCAGGCAGAAATATAAAACAAACAAAATCTGCCCTCAAGACAGGTAAACACAGCAGTTAAAGGAAAGAACAAGTCACTCAGCATGTTGCGTTTGTTTTACTGTTATCACTTAACCCTTTCATACCCGTTGTATCCCTTGGGATACGAGAATATTTTCTGCCTTTGAAATTAATAAAATTTTAAAACTGACAGTCTAATCTGCTAATAGTTATTTTGATTTAAGCCAATAACAATAGACTAAAAATAGTGATAAAATGGCAAACTAGAAAATCTACATAGAATAAAAAACTGCGCAAGGTACAGTACTTTAGAGATGACTTTGTACAGATCAGCATAGCATGCGTACTAAATGTCTTAAATACTTTAAAAAATTATCAGCAGTTGCAAAATGAAGCACATTTTATGCTTCCATTGAATCCCAATGTATCCCGTGGGATACAGGCTATATTTAGCACACGGGCACAGGTAGAAAAAATAATTATTACGTGTAAACAAGATGGACATACTGAACAAAAGTACCAAGCCAAAATTTTTTTCTTATTAAAAAATAATTTGGGACTGAAAGGGTTAAACTTAGAAAAACATATTAATGAAATTTACAAAGAACTACTTATAAAGCATAAATTTAAAATTAGTACCTCTGAATGAAATTTTTCAGGCGGAGTGGTTGCCGTCATTTCACTTAAAAATTATGACGTAACTGGGAGGTTTCGTGTCGTTCTGTAAATGCATCGGGGCTTTCCGTAAGCGCGTCTATTTAAAGTAATTAAAATTTCTGCAGCTTACTCATGTTCTGTTGTGTTTTTCGAAAACCCTCACCATGACAAAAATTCATCTTAAGTATACTTGTTCACACAGTGGTGTGAACAAATAGTGCGAACAAATAGTGTGAACAAGCAATATTGTAACGGCTAAGCCATTTTTAATAATTCATTCACAATCCCAAGAAGATGCGCATTTTAAGAATCAATGGCGGTCTGTCACTTGACGTACTTTATTATTAATTAATAAAGATTAAATTGTTTGGCCAATACTCGAGAGCTTGGTCAGGCAGTCAGTCATTGATTCTTGAAAGCCATATAGCTTTACAAGCTAAGCAAAAGCACATTAGCGCAAACATGGGGAGTTAAGAGATCAGAGTCGATGGCACAAAATTACTATGCGCCTGTCTCACAGGTGGAATAAACTTCTACTCTCTGGAGTTTGATATCATATCATGTCGTGTCGTGTCGTGTCGTGTCGTGTCGTGTCGTGTCGTGTCGTGTCGTGTGGTGTGGTGTGGTGTGGTGTGGTGTGGTGTGGTGTGGTGTGGTGTGGTGTGGTGTGGTGTGGTGTGGTGTGGTGTGGTGTGGTGTGGTGTGGTGTGGTGTCGTGTCGTGTCGTGTCGTGTCGTGTCGTGTCGTGTCGTGTCATGTCATGTCATGTCATGTCATGTCATATCATATCATATGATATCATATATTCATTTCACATCACATCACATCACATCGTGTCGTGTCGTGTCGTGTCGTGTCGTGTCGTGTCACGTCACGTCACGTCACGTCACGTCACGTCACATCACATCACATCACATCATATCATATCATATCCATCATATCATTTCACATCACATCACATCACATCACGTCGCGTCGCATCGCGTCGCGTCGCATCGCGTCATATCATATCATATCATATCATATCATATCATATCATATCATATCATATCATATCATATCATATCATATCATATCATATCATATCATATCATATCATATCATATCATATCATATCATATCATATCATATCATATCTCATATCATATCATATCATATCATATCATATCATATATCATATCATATCATATCATATCATATCATATCATATATCATATCATATCATATCATATCATATCATATCATATCATATCATATCATATCATATCATATCATATCATATCATATGATATCCATCATATCATTTCACATCACATCATATCATACCACAATCATATCACATTTACAATATCCTGAAATGTCTGTACAACGCATACATGAGATGTACCACAGGTTATACCCATTGTCTGTAGAAAGATGTTAATAAAATAATTAATAATCTTTTTGCCAGAATAGAAACCCTTATTGCGTAGTACGTACCTTCAGTGCTTGGTCTATGATTAAATCGATTGCACTGTTAATATTGACGACCATGGGTGTAAGAAATCAAAGCAACACTAGTTCCTTTCTGAGAAATTGCACATATAATTAGGCACCTCGTTATGAGCGATCACGTTTACTTTTAAGGACGTCACATCATGTAAGCGATAAACATCAGTGTAAGATAGACATATTAATTAAAAAAGAAAATTTAATCATAAGCCCTAACTTGCATTTCACAGGACTGACAATCATATCATAGAAGCAATTAACCAGTGTACTCTTATTTTTAGCTATAGAGGGCTCCACCATCTTTGTCCACACTACAGTTTTAAATAAATTAGCTATTTCATTATTTTATACTTCTGATGAAGATTGACACTACGCTGTTTTTCTTCGGGACGAATGACGTCATTGGAAGAAGAACTGGCACTGAAAATGACAACAACCCCAGCAATCGTGGATTTTACTAGTTACACGAGGCGCTTATTGCAGTTTCATTATTAAATCTTTCTAACATTTTTCGCGAATATTGAAATAAGCCAGACTTTCCAGAAGATTTGGCCTTCCAGTAAAAACTAGACGGACACTGCTATGCCAGTGGCTTGTCAGCACCACTTCCGAGCACTACGTTGGATCATCATCATCATCATCATCATACGCCCGTCACGTCTATTGCAGACATTGGGCAGGCAGAATTCTAAAATAAAAGAAATCTGCCTTCAGACAGGCAAACGCAGCAGTAATCCAGCAAAAAAACTAAACTAGACACTGTTACGCCAGTGGCTTGTCAGCACCACTTCCGAGAACTATCTTGAATCATCATCATCATCATCATACGCCCGTCACGTCTATTGCAGACATTGGGCAGGCAGAATTCTAAAATAAAAGAAATCTGCCTTCAGACAGGTAAACGCAGCAGTAATCCAGCAAAAAAACTAGACACAGCTACGCCAGTGGCTTGTCAGCACCACTTCCGAGCACTATTTTGAATGGAATGGACAAATTTTAAGGCAATAAGGCAACTCTTTTTCACGCGTTCTTGCGTGTTGTGTCTTGACACGCTGGGAAAAGGATATTGAAGACAAAAAAACCGACAAGCAAATCTTTAGAAAACTTGGCAAATTGTTTCCGCGCTCTCTATTTTCCTTGACGATGTTGCGACTAAGCAATTAAGACGTTTTCTAAGCCAACAATGATCAGGAAATGACCTGTCTTCCTGCCACGTTTTACTTCAGAAAACAAGACGATTAGTTGCTGTCATTCCAACGGCGAATCTTTCAGCAAACTAATTCAGGAAGTAGCCTGGATCGAATTGAATTTCAAATGGGCCCCAATCTGAGTCTCTGTGATAGTGTAAAACATGAATAGTTGTGGTAGACACTAGATCCAGGAAAAAAGTTGTGCAATCCTGCTTGTTACTTGTTTAACATCATTGTAAATAATGTTATACTACGGCCAAATCACGTTGAAAACACCGGTTCTCGTCTGATCAGCGAAGTTAAGCAACGTAGAGCCTGGTTAGTACTTGGATGGGTGACCGCCTAGGAATACCAGGTGCTGTAGGCTTGCGGGATGTCGACACTGTATCTCAACACTAGGCGGAGCTGCAGAAGTAGCCAACGGCTAGAGGGCGGAGGAGGTCAAGTGATCCAACGGCCGTGTGTAGAGGAGTAAACCTTCCAAATCAGGAGTGGAGCCCCGAAGGCGGACCAGTGCAGCATGCTCACTGACTCCGGCAGCTCCTGTAGTCAACCTGGTGCCTGTTGTCTGGACAACTCAGGATCTCCATACACCTTGCCCAGGCGTGCGCCCTGGAGACGTTCAAGGATCGCACTGCTCAGCCACAGTCGACGCTGCAGCTCCATCAATGTGATCAATAACTGACTCTCTTGGCGCACACTCCGTTGTCTTCCCAGACAGAAGGATGCCAACCAAATAATTTTATACGCACAAATTAAAAAAGATAATTACAGAAATTACTCTAGTGTCTATGTAAAATTGCCTAATATTTGCACTGAAATTTTTGTCTACAAAAAGAGCTAATAAAAACTTATTATCATCATCATCATCAGTATCATCAATTACTGCCAGGGGCGTATCCAGGCTGCAGACTAGTGTGCCAAATTTTGAGGAGCGCCAGAGTTTAGGAACCTAGTGTGTTCAAAATTTTTATTCTGCACGGAAAATGCGTATCCTTTCCTATTCATCTAAGTACGTATTTTATAACACACCACAAGCAGTTAAGTGTCCGCTTTTGTATAAGAGCTATACAGCAGGCAAATACATTTCATAAAAAGTACTAAACTACAAACATAAGCGCTATGCAAAATATCAAATTAAGAAACAACAAAAAATAGCAGTGAGGTGGCTCTCATATATAGATAACCAAAAATCTTTAATAGAGATAGCTGGGAGTGAACTGAGACCTTAGAGCAGGGGTGTGCAAATTATCTGACTAGCCGGGCCACATTAAACTTTCCCGCAATTCCTGCCGGCCACAGGCAGTTTGATCAAGGAGCCAAGTACAGAAAGGCCTAATAACGATTTTTTGCATCCGACCTGCGTACGTCATTACTACTACACTCAAGAAACTATTTTAGAAGTTATTAAAACTTATATTACCAACCATATATTTCTACTTTCAGGACAGATAGTGGTAATTTCATTACAATGCATGTTAGTAATGTGTATCACACAGTCTGTGTAGTACAGTGTTATTAAGCTACAACCGTCTCGTAAAGGTTAATGGCATCCGATCTAGTAGAAAAAACTACCCGCACTATCTTTCGGATCGTGGCACGGACTTCAGCTGGATACACTCAATTAATCGCCCGGGCCGCACTTTCATTACGTTGACAAATCTTTTCGCGGGCCGCACAAATTCTCTCGGCGGGCCGCAATTTGCACACCCCTGACTTAGAGCATCGTATTATCTGGGTATGCCTGTGCTCACTGCGTCTTACTAAACTAAAATACGACATGAACAGCAAAATTTAAGTGGTTCCGCATTTAAATAAAATGGTATTGCACTACAGACCGAAGCATGCCTAAATTAATCAATTGTTAAGCATTGCACTGTGATGCGATGCGTTACACTCCACATTATTGCATCGTGTTGCATTGCACTGCACTGCATTGCATTACATTGCATTGCTCTGGCTACGAGTTAGATATTTTATAATTGTCATTTGTTAATCATTGTGCTGCAATGCAATACATTACATTCCACTTTATTACATTGCATCATGTTGCACTGCATGGCGTTACATTGCATTGTATTGCGATGCACAGGCTGCACGCCGCACTGCACTGCATTGCATTGTATTGCATTGCATGACCTTGCATGGCCTTATATAATTTCACATGGCAGAACATTGCTTCATCCGTCTCAAATCTCTAAATCTCACTCGATGACTAGAAGTTTGTTAGTATTTGGCTGTAATGACAGAAAATTTTCTCTCCCATGTTACTCTGCCTCCTACTCTATTAGCTTTGTCATCACTAGATGAACTTGGCTAGGCTGCCTGTGCAGAAGTAATAATTGCAAAAGCTGAAACAAGAATCGGAAAGGTCGGATTTCTCGATCATCACATTCGGATTTTAGGGATTTTCGCGTGAAATACGACATCCGAATTTCGACAAATTGCTGTAAATTTCCTCGCTTTGACGGCGTTCTATTAATTCTCGTAAATTTTACCTTCACTAAGTGAGTTATTTGAGAAGCTGTTTGTGGTAAAGACTTCCTGATTATTGCTCTGGGTTGATTTCCACTCTTGCTGATTAATCTGCCTGCACGTTTTATTCTCCTGTGTATTACTAAGCAAATACAGACTTTATATTAATCCCTCGGTGGGCTTGTGTTAACCAGAAAAGGTTTTTTTGCATTTAATCACAAAAACCTGTCGGCGCTTGAAAGAAAGGATTTATTCTTACGTTATGTACATCATTCTTACATTAAGCTTATAAAGTAAATGGATGCACTTTCAACAAGCTTTTGAGAATTATAACCTTGAGAAACTTTCGCTCTAATATTAGTTAAACACTACGTGCGACACTGGCGCTCTCTCGACTTCCTCGTGGACCGTCTAGTCGTGAATTGTGGCGTCACTCTGTACCAGAGAGCCTCGTGCCGCCGTGACATGTACTACCTCACAGTGTACCGCCTTCTAATGTACTACCTCGTTGTACATTATTGTTGTGAATAAATTTATAAATCGGTATTTTGGTAGTAAATTAATGGAGTTATCAGCTGAATTAGATTCAGTTGATAAATCTCATGCCTCCCTGATTTTCATAAGATAAATTTATTTGGTAGACAGAGAAACTCACCCAGCTGGTAAGTACGGATTTAATGCAATGCAAATTATTGCATATGTTAGAGAAATTGTAGGAACACAGGTGTCTTGTTTAAGAGAAGACACTATTGTCTTGAATAGCCACATGCAGAGTTACAGTTAGTTAATAGAAGGTCAGTAGCGATGCAGATGTCGCATAGAGGTGACTTTATGATCGTCACCAATGTCTCTATCAGTGCTCAGCGACATTAGAAGAGAGAAATCTGAAGATTTGCCGACGACGGAAAGAGAATCTCACAGAGCGAAAGAATTCGAAGGAACACCTTGCTGACTGTAAAATCAGAAATCTCATGGCGGGTGGTGTCATCTGCCACAGGTGTTGCTAGATGTTGCCATATGGTACAATCTTTAGCAAGGTCAGCTCTCCGAGATATAAGCTCTAGTTTTAGCCTAGAGAAGACACACACGAGGGGTGACGTGAGTGAACCGCACACACGCACATCGAGGGAGAGAGTCTGACAGAGATTGCTACTGTAGTGTGTCCGAGACAGCCTTCTAGAAGAGAGGAACATTGTTTGACACCAGCGTAGAGGAGTCTGCGTTCTCAGCCATAGACTGGGCACTGGATCAACGAGAGTCTCGTTAAGCTATCTGGAGTTGACCAAGTGTAGGGGTACATTGGTCAATCCACAAGTTAAGTGTACTTAACATATTTGTATCTGAGAGTAACTCTGCATAACTGTAGTTTCACATTGTATTAAGCACCATAGGTGCAGCATACTGAATCGTTGTCAATTAAAGTGAATGAGCATCTTCTCTGGAGCTATACACTAATTGTAAGCGCTCACCAGCGTATAAGGACAAATCTTGTAAAGCAAACCAGACTAGATAACGTGTATTCTGTAATTGAATAAATTCTATTCACTGTGGCAACGTAGATAACGAGTTCTTGTATGATTAAGAGCGTTCAAAGTAAAGCAACACTAAATCCAAGATACGAACTTGAGAGATTCGCATTGTACTAAACAAAGCTCAATTGCGGGAGCTACGCTCGATAACTTGAGGGAAGAACACCTCCACTCACAATGCAAGGTCGAAGTGAAAGTCTTGAAGGACATCATCATTGCCTGATAGACTGAACTAAAGCCCTCGGAGTCAGGTGACAGAATCACCTTATAGCGAACGGGAAGCGAATCTATAAAATCTATACAATCTATAGATGCAATTCATGATCACTCGAAACGGCTAGATAAAACTATACGATCAGTCTATCGAGAAAAAGGGTCGTGATATTATGCTCTAATACTTGGCGATGCAATACACAACGAAGAGGTACAAGATGAAGTGCGAACCATCGAAGTGGTTGGACGGTATTGGAACCAGGAGGCGGTGAGCTAGGATATCGATTATGCGCGAATGTCCCACGTAGTATGTGATTTCTAATTTGTTTCTCTATTATCAAGAAATGTAGAAGGTTTGAAAGAAAGAGGTTTTATAGGCTGCTGCTGCGGTTGCATTATGAATTCTGCGAAATTTTGTCAATATCACGTGCTTGCAATAATACAATAATGTAACTAAGGGTGTGCAGTAAATGCAAATTTGTGCATTTTCCCTCTTTTTTCGAGATTTCGCATTATAATGGGATTCAATTAGATTTGAGATTCATTATGTAGTTGCTACACATACCATTATCTCAGCAAAGCAGGAATGCAGTTGTCTATATTGGACAAGAATTGGCTGTAAATTCACTTGAAATTAATAAAGTTAACTTGTAATACATAAATAAAATATATTGGACAGGAACCTCGGACGTTGGGCCAGCAATGCATAAGCGCAGTGAAAACTGTTGGTGACTTTCTCTAGCAAGTAGGAAGATATCCCACATTGCTAGCGCTGCCCGCTATAGGTATATGATAATCAGTTAATTTGTCAAATTAATGTGAAGATAGCTCATCTGTAGCTCCGCCCACATATTTTCTCTAGTTTTCAACATTAAAGCTAAAGGTCATGGCCAGGTCAAGAATGCCAAGGTTAATCACTCCTTGCTTCTGGTATTGCTTACGTACTCACGAGTTTGACTTGGCCTCACTGACTTTCGTGACGTAATGGAAGATATTTGAAAGGCCCACAAAATAAGACCTTAGGCTCATAGGTCAAGTCAAGGTTAACGTCAATGATAAAATCATGGTCAAGGTCAAGTCAAGGTTAACGTCAAGGATAAAATCATGGTCAAGGTCAAGTCAAGGTTAACGTCAAGGTTAAAATCATGTTCAAGGTCAAGTCAATGATAAAATCATGGTCAAGGTCAAGTCAAGGTTAACGTCAAGGATAACGTCAAAGATAAAATCATGGTCAAGGTCATAGTGACAGTACTTTTAAATCACTTTATCATGTAAATGGCTAAGCTTCTTTGACCCTGAAATCTTTTTTCAAACTCATTGAGTTCATTCTAACATTTGTCTCATTTGCACACAGACTGACCATTGGCTGAGAGTAGAGAAACACTGGAAGGAAAATTAGAAGCATGGAGAGCCGCTTTGGAGAGCAGAGGAATGAGGATTAGTAGATCCAAAACGGAGTATCTTACGACAGACATGAATGGGGATCAACGAGAAACAATAAGATTGAACGGGGCACAGTTGAAAAGAGTAAAGACGTTTAAGTATCTGGGTTCAATGATAGATGAGACTGCAGGAATGGAAAAGGAGGTGAATTTCAGGATTCAGTGTGGTTGGAATAACTGGCGAAAAGTTTCGGGTGTGATGTGCGATAAGAGGATTCCAGCGAGACTTAAAGGTAAAGTTCACAAAGTAGTGGTCAGGCCCGCCCTAATATATGGGATGCAAGCTGAGATGGTTAAAATGCATAAACGGAGACCTTAGAGAGAAGAACATAAATGAAGAGATGGTCAACAACAGGAATGCATGGAGAAAACTTATTCACAACGGTGACCCCGCATAGGGAAAAGCTGGGAAGAAGAAGAAGAAGCACACAGACTGACCATTAAAGAACGTGACCTTTTAACGACTTTGACCCGATTCCCTCTTAAATCCTATGTGAATAAAAAAATTCCCATGTATGGCGTACAGTGCAGCCAGTTGCAGTTTACACATTGCCCCAAAATAAGTCAGTGGCCTGTCATGGTATTGAGGGTAGTTAGAAACCGAGTATACGGTTTATAACGGATTTGATGATGATACGAAATATCTGTTGATAACTTTCTTGATGCAAGTAAATGACCAAATTTTGGTGAAAAAGTTTCGCAGAGAAGTGGCCCGATGGAAAAAACATAAGTCAGTCTTTAAGTGATTATCCTGTTTCCAAAATTGTCCGGGATAGAAGCATGAGAAACAGTAGCTTTTTAA
Source organism: Tubiluchus corallicola (assembly GCA_030141605.1). NCBI lineage: Eukaryota > Metazoa > Priapulida > Priapulimorpha > Priapulimorphida > Tubiluchidae > Tubiluchus > Tubiluchus corallicola. Next base: position 220,853 of record JAQGDQ010000338.1, on the reverse strand, counting down.
AGGAGGGTATTCCTAGTGATGTCACTGTCGACGTCGTCATCATTGTTGTTGCCGCAGTCATAAGCACTTTACCTAATATTTATGCTGATGTTTTTTTCTGCTACAGGCTGACGCAAGAGGCTTTACTGTTGTTAGTGAAAAGAAAACCGTTTTCGTTTTTCTGTCATTGCCCTTTCACGTTGTTTTCAAAGGAGGCAGCGGACATGCCAGCCGCCTCCCCATCATGGTTATTTGTAATCTTATGGAGTAGCTTGGGGAATATTATAGTACAAAGCTTTGGATTATTTCTTTGTAATGAACAAAGGTGTTTGTGATGCTTGTTGTACGTGTAATGACCTCCTACACTTGGCGCATGCGCAAATCCATTTTGCAATAGAAATGTCAAAAGATTAATCAGGATTGATTCACTCAGGATTCAATGGCTAATTAACCGTAATTCACTGGAGTTCATTGGTTGGTTTGTCCGCTAGGCAAATAAATATTTCACATTGTAAAAGGTCTACTGTCTGTTTCAGAATTCTTCTGAGGTAAGTTTGCATCTAGAAAGTTAGCCAGTTTGTCTGGTCAGTCAGTGGGTAGCAACGAATGTGGTAGGAAGTCGAACACTCGCTGTAAAGAGGTCAGCTTACCACCCGACAAGCACTGACTGTCACATAAGGGATTGCTTCCCAATTACTTTAAAAGTGTTATATTCGGTTGCTTCCCAAGAGCCGTCGACTTCCTGCTACTGTCGGTTGCTACCTGCTGACTGACCAGACAAATGGGATAACTTTCTAACTGGAAACTTACACCAGAAACATCTGAGACAAACAGTAGATCTTTTACAATTTGAGATGTTTGTAATTTTTCCTTCTTAAAAGTCTCAAAACACAGTTAATAACTGGGGAGAAGGACTTAGTAACTCGGGGGAACGAGTTAACAACCTTGTGGAGCGACTTAGTAACTCGGGGGAACGAGTTAATAGCTCGGGAGAACGAGTTAACAACTGGGGAGAACGAGTTAATAACTGGGTAGAACGAGTTAATAACTGGGGAGAACGAGTTAATAGCTCGGCGAAAACGAGTTAATACCTGGGGAGAACGAGTTAATAACTGGGGAGAACGAGTTAATAACTGGGGAGAACGAGTTAATAACTGGGGAGAACGAGTTAATAGCTCGGGAAAACGAGTTAATAACTGGGGAGAACGAGTTAATAACTGGGGAGAACGAGTTAATAACTGGGGAGAACGAGTTAATAACTGGGAAGAACGAGTTAATAACTGGGGAGAACGAGTTAATAGCTCGGGAGAACGAGTTAATAACTGGGGAGAACGAGTTAATAACTGGGGAGAACGAGTTAATAACTGGGGAGAACAAGCTTAATAACTGGGGAGAACGAGTTAATAACTGGGGAGAACGAGTTAATAACTGGGGAGAACGAGTTAATAACTGGGGAGAACGAGTTAATAACTGGGGAGAACGAGTTAATAACTGGGGAGAACAAGTTAATAACTGGGGAGAACGAGTTAATAACTGGGGAGAACAAGTTAATAACTGGGGAGAACAAGTTAATAACTGGGGAGAACAAGTTAATAACTGGGGAGAACAAGTTAATAACTGGGGAGAACGAGTTAATAACTGGGGAGAACGAGTTAATAACTGGGGAGAACAAGTTAATAACTGGGGAGAACGGGTTAATAACTGGGGAGAACAAGTTAATAACTGGGGAGAACAAGTTAATAACTGGGGAGAACGAGTTAATAACTGGGGAGAACAAGTTAATAACTGGGGAGAACAAGTTAATAACTGGGGAGAAAGAGTTAATAACTGGGGAGAACGAGTTAATAACTGGGGAGAACGAGTTAATAACTGGGGAGAACGAGTTAATAACTGGGGAGAACAAGTTAATAACTGGGGAGAACAAGTTAATAACTGGGGAGAACAAGTTAATAACTGGAGAGAACGAGCTAAAAAAATTTGGATGTTCGAGCTTATAGGGGCTCCACATGTACGAGTTACCCATAACCCGGGACAACCAGCTTCTTTTGTTTGTTTTTTATTTATTTTGTTCATAATTTAAGATGTTCGCAGTTCATAATTGAACAGTACGACGCCATTGACTGGGGAGACACGCCGTTTATAACTGGAGAGCTTCGTGGCGCTGACTGGCTGATGCACGCGCTGATAACTTTGTTGTAATTATTTAATTATTAGCGATTACCAGTATATTTCATCGGGAACGAGTTAATACACTCAATAAAACGAGTGTAGCAACTGTGGAGAACGAGCTACGTAAAGCTGCTGTAAACTCTTTGTGAATGCAATAAAACCGATATTAAATTGAAATTTGTGAAACTGCGTTGGTTAAATGCCATGAAACCCATTTTTGTTTGATACTAAAATGCAATGCGCTGCATGGGTAAAAACAATGTCAGATATTGTTAGTTGGACAATGAGCTGCATGGGTAAAAACGATGTCTGATATTGTAAGTTGGACAATGCGCTGCAAGTGGAAAAAACGATGTCTGATATTGTTAGCTGGACAATGCGCTGCAAGTGGTAAAAACGATGTCTGATATTGTAAGTTTGACAATGAGCTGCATGGGTAAAAACGATGTCTGATATTGTAAGTTGGACAATGAGCTGCATGGGTAAAAACGATGTCTGATATTGTAAGTTGGACAATGCGCTGCAAGTGGAAAAAACGATGTCTGATATTGTTAGCTGGACAATGCGCTGCAAGTGGTAAAAACGATGTCTGATATTGTAAGTTGGACAATGAGCTGCATGGGTAAAAACGATGTCTGATATTGTAAGTTGGACAATGAGCTGCATGGGTAAAAACGATGTCTGATATTGTAAGTTGGACAATGAGCTGCAAGGGTAAAAACGATGTCTGATATTGTAAGGTGGACAATGAGCTGCAAGTGGTAAAAACGATGTCTGATATTGTAAGTTTGACAATGAGCTGGATGGGTAAAAACGATGTCTGATATTGTAAGTTGGACAATGAGCTGCGTGGGTAAAAACGATGTCTGATATTATTAGTTGGACAATGCGCTGCAAGTGGTAAAAATGATGTCTCATATTATTAGTTGGACAATGCGCTGCAAGTGGTAAAAACAATGTCTGATATTATTAGTTGGACAATGAGCTGCATGGGTAAAAACGATGTCTGATATTGTAAGTTGGACAATGAGCTGCGTGGGTAAAAACGATGTCTGATATTGTAAGTTGGACAATGAGCTGCAAAGGTAAAAACGATGTCTGATATTGTAAGTTGGACAGTGAGCCGAGTGGGTAAAAACGATGTCTGATATTGTTAGTTGGACAATGAGCTGCATGGGTAAAAACGATGTCTGATATTGTAAGTTGGACAATGAGCTGCGTGGGTAAAAACGATGTCTGATATTGTAAGTTGGACAATGAGCTGCAAGGGTAAAAACGATGTCTGATATTGTAAGTTGGACAATGAGCTGCAAGGGTAAAAACAATGTCTGATATTGTGAGTTGGACAATGAGCTGCATGGGTAAAAACGATGTCTGATATTGTAAGTTGGACAATGAGCTGCATGGGTAAAAACGATGTCTGATATTGTAAGGTGGACAATGAGCTGCATGGGTAAAAACGATGTCTGATATTGTAAGTTGGACAATGAGCTGCGTGGGTAAAAACGATGTCTGATATTGTAAGTTGGACAATGAGCTGCATGGGTAAAAACGATGTCTGATATTGTAAGTTGGACAATGAGCTGCATGGGTAAAAACGATGTCTGATGTTGTAAGTTGGACAATGAGCTGCGTGGGTAAAAACGATGTCTGATATTGTAAGTTGGACAATGAGCTGCGTGGGTAAAAACGATGTCTGATATTGTAAGTTGGACAGTGAGCCGAGTGGGTAAAAACGATGTCTGATATTGTAAGTTGGACAATGAGCTGCAAGGGTAAAAACGATGTCTGATATTGTAAGTTGGACAGTGAGCCGAGTGGGTAAAAACGATGTCTGATATTGTAAGTTGGACAATGAGCTGCAAGGGTAAAAACAACGTCTGATATTGTGAGTTGGACAATGAGCTGCATGGGTAAATACGATGTCTGATATTGTAAGTTGGACAATGAGCTGCATGGGTAAAAACGATGTCTGATATTGTGAGTTGGACAATGCGCTGCATGGGTAAAAACGATGCCTGATATTGTGAGTTGGACAATGAGCTGCGTGGGTAAAAACGATGTCTGATATTGTAAGTTGGACAATGAGCTGCATGGGTAAAAACGATGTCTGATATTGTAAGTTGGACAATGAGCTGCATAGGCAAAAACGATGTCTGATGTTGTAAGTTGGACAATGAGCTGCGTGGGTAAAAACGATGTCTGATATTGTAAGTTGGACAATGAGCTGCGTGGGTAAAAACGATGTCTGATATTGTAAGTTGGACAGTGAGCCGAGTGGGTAAAAACGATGTCTGATATTGTAAGTTGGACAATGAGCTGCAAGGGTAAAAACGATGTCTGATATTGTAAGTTGGACAGTGAGCCGAGTGGGTAAAAACGATGTCTGATATTGTAAGTTGGACAATGAGCTGCAAGGGTAAAAACAATGTCTGATATTGTGAGTTGGACAATGAGCTGCATGGGTAAAAACGATGTCTGATATTGTAAGTTGGACAATGAGCTGCGTGGGTAAAATACTTCTTATTGAGTATTAAATTTCTTGTTGAATTTTTTTTAATATACCAGTTGTATTTGTGTTGATGCGAAATAAGCAATCTTAAATCTTCAATCATAAATCTTGAATCAAGCGAGCACATTTTTTTTGATCAAGGTTAAATGCAGATAAGTAAGTCTCTTCACAGTTCCAGCAAATGATGATGATCTTGAAAAGGTCAAAGGTTAAGTGTACCAGACAACTCATTTGTGTACACTTGACAACGCCTCGCAGCCCATATTATTGTAATAACAAAATTTTTAACAGCTAGCTAGGACCTTACGTATTCCTTTTTTCTTGTTCCCAAGTAAGATTCTGCTAGTAAATTACTCTACGCACAGACTAATGCGTAATTAGTCTGTGCGTAAAGTCCACGTAAACCAACTGATGCAGCAGATTTGCCAAGTGACGGTTGTAGTTAGGACGCGTTGCAGTGGTACAGTTAACCTTTGACCTGCAGCAACAGCGCGTGCGCACAACGAAGCTGTGAAAAGGCTTATTGCGAAACGAAAAAAAAAGAAAACCAAAAATTGCAGATCAGCTCGAGGATTCGTTGGAATCAATGGTTAACACTGCAGCTTCACAGAATTCGCTAAGCTGACGGAGCTTCATCAAAGTCAACGTTCGATTTCCACGCTTTTAGCTGGGAAGTGAGATGGGATGTTACATATATATAGTGTGCCAATAATGCCAAATCCATTTAGGCTTTTTCTTCCGACTTAACGTCGCTGTATAATGGGATTATCAAAAGGACAGGCCGGAGTCAAGATAACATTTTGCTTTCATACACTTATCGTGCAATTTAGTTCAATTTGGATAGCAATCTCTGCGGATATATTTGAACATTCTCGTAAAATTTCAAAATTTACGTTTTTATGAGAATGTCGATTGAGAGATGACGGAAATGACGTCCCGACAGGAAGTCTGTCGAAAGGAGAATTCAAATAAACCTAGTTTGACTATATTTCAATGTCATAGTGCTACTGAAGGTTTTGAAATGGATACAAAACACCAGTTTAACATGTTGACCAAAAGTTTCTTTATCCTGAAAGACAATTATTAACATTTAGTTTAACTTGCACTGAATAGAAGAAAATTAGTTGCATGATTAAATATATTGCTATAACTAAGTACTGATATAAAAATTATGTAAACTATATTGAAATTAATTAACAATAACTTACGTTGTTAGAGCCTTTAACAGTTACAAAGACAGGAATGAGAACTCCAAGTTGCCTTAAGAACAACAATGCCACAACAATAAATTCGTAAGAAATTCACAGTCATAATGCTCATCACAGTCAGAAAACAGAGCAATGGCGGAGAGAACCAAAAGACGGGTAAAATGTCATACAACTACTACAGCTATAGCTCACGAAAGACCAAAATGCTAATGTATTCAAGAATATTAGGTGCTTCAATTTTAAAAGCGTCGCTACTGAAAAAGGTAAAAAGTCTACTAAATAAACAAACAGGTGGCAGCACTGTGGCAGTAATTGAGAACTAAATTAAAGCCAAAAAGGGGCCTATGCACCCGCTACAGTTTAATATAGTAATCAATCGCTCAGGTACAAAATCAGCAAGCATCTTAGCTACCAGAAAAAAGGAATTTATAAACGTAGCAGTTGTGAAAGAAACTGCTGAAAAATCGTCAGCGTGTCAGCGTGTATTATCAAGAAACTATATATATATATAATAATCTTTATTTGCCATTAAAATACATTGATAATCAGTGATAAAAACTTTACAGAGATGATCAATCAGTGTTAGTTAATAAAAACTTACACTGCTCAAGGCAAATGCGTCAGTGCAATCTAAACTACTGTGCAGTAATGGAAAGTAACGACGAATAAAATCAAACATATTTACAACTATGCACAAAAAATGAAAAAAATTATGATTTAATTAATATGGCCGTGGATATATGAATTCTGAATTAGTGTGTATGTTGTCGTACTGGTGTGATGGTTTTTCATATCTGGTTAATATTAGTGATTTTAATTTTGTTTTAAATGCTGATAGGGACCTGATTTGTTTAACCTGTAACCACACGCGCACACACGCACGCACACACACACGCACGCGCGCACGCACGCACGTGTGCGCACGATCTCACACAAATAAAATACATGATATTGTGATTATGCTTGTGAAACACTTAAGAAACTACAGTACGTCATTGTTGTTTTAAATGTGTTTAAGCAATACTTACTTATTTAGGTGTCTAGGCGACGTCGGACATTTTCGGTAGCCATTTTCTTTTCTGTGGCTCAAGGTTGCCGCTCTTGCGCGCCCGGTGTAATGTTCAGGAAACTCAGTTCTCTTTCCGCTGAAAGTGGACAATCTGTGCCTGTAGATATCACATGGAGGCAAAACTTTGACCGATGGAATGGGACTCGGTGACCGCCGGACAGGCGTCCTTTTGGACTCATCAGCGGCCTGCGAGATTTCGTTAATACTGTGAGAAAGCTCAACGTTTTCCTTAATGGGTCTCAACTGAGGCGACCGACCCGCCCTCTGTCGATATTCAGTATGGTTCACACTGGCGCTGTAAGACCGCAACCGGCTTTCCGGTTCTAGTGACGTCTCCGGCACCAGTTCGTGATGGTAACCGGTGGACGTGTGAACGTTAGGCAAGCTTGCGGACTTCCGGTCATGGTACAATTGTTCGTGGCTGCGCGGACGTCTAAACTTACCCGTGTCCTTGTACTTGTAGATAAAATAAGCAGCACCGCAGAAGAAGGCACCCAGAAATGAAAGGGAGATGCCCAGCACCTCGCACACCTGGTTTCTACACTTTAAATCATTGCTTATGAAAGCAAGGAATGATATGACAATACCTGAGCATAACATCATCATTGAAGGTACCAGAACATAGCCTGCTAGACGATGATACTTCAGCAATTCTGGAGTCTGTTTGGCCTTCTTTCTCAAACGAAAGAGTCGCCGGATTGTCCTTTCTTTTTCCGCTTCGATTTCGTATTGAAACACTTGATGGGCGTTTCGACGTTCGACACGGATTCCCACTTGCATGATAGTCTCACCCTCTGGGCATCAGCGCTCATGAACTTGTTTAGTTTTTCGTTCACTGTTGAAGTTCAGCGCTCATGAACTTGTTTAGTTTTTCATTCACTGTTGAAGTTCAGCACTCATGCACTTGTTTAGTTTTTCATTCACTGTTGAAGTTCAGCGCTCGTGCACTTGTTTAGTTTTTCATTCACTGTTGAAGTTCAGCGCTCATGCATTTCTTTAGTTTTTCATTCACTGTTGAAGTTCAGCGCTCATGCACTTGTTTAGTTTTTCATTCACTGTTGAAGTTCAGCGCTCATGCACTTGTTTAGTTTTTCATTCACTGTTGAAGTTCAGCGCTCGTGCACTTTTTTAGTTTTTCATTCACTGTTGAAGTTCAGCGCTCATGCACTTTTTTAGTTTTTCATTCACTGTTGAAGTTCAGTGCTCATGCACTTCTTTAGTTTTTCATTCAATGTTGAAGTTCAGTGCTCATGCACTTCTTTAGTTTTTCATTCAATGTTGAAGTTCAGCGCTCATACACTTGTTTAGTTTTTCATTCACTGTTGAAGCTTTCCCAAGTGTCCTATCCGCGAATTCGTGCAAAGTTCTTACCAAGATTGCTATGATCTCTCCACTGCCGTGGTCTCTTGCAGCTTGTTTTGCATCTACGAGGGTGGGGTGGGAGTGGGGGTGACCGTTCATACACCCGTTGAGCTTTTTCAACAACCAGTTTGCCTCAACCTCTGACCTGTGACGTCACACAAGCTTTAATCTCACCCACTATAGTATTACTAAGTTTACTATTGTCTCACGTAATCTCACCCACTTAGCTGCGGTCACTTTCAATTTGAAATGGTCTTATCACTGAGCCGTGGTCTCACCTATGAGCCGTGTGATTTCGCCATGAGTGTCCTTGCACGTTGCACTGGCCCACTCAGTGAGCTGAGGTCTTCTCTCACGTACCTAATTGGTCAGTTGTTTACGTTCCGACGTGGTAATCAGTACTGAATTCAGCGTACGCACCGAGGCTTCACGCTGAGACAATTGCATGGTGGCTTCTTATCAGCGCAAGAACACTCTTTTGCTGATGCGCAACTGATGAAGCCATTTGTTATTTGCGAACCCGTCTTCTGTGGCTGTGGCAGTAACTCGTTGAGTAGAAGAGTTTAATAATGGAATAAACTTGTAAGAACTGGGTTTTTGAAAACGAACTTTACCTTTGCAGGCGGAAATGTGAAAGAAGTTGAGACAGAGCCTGGATTTGAACCAGCAACCTTTGGATTACAAAGTATGTTAACCTGGTCATTATACCACACTGTCCCTTGTGTTCGTGATCAATGGAAGGAACCGATAAAGATCCCCGGAGCAGTTCTTTTTCATTCTATTTTTTTCTTTTGTTCTTTATAATTCTTACTTTTAAGCAGTTTTATCTTTCGCCTTTTTTCTTTCTTTTCTACATGGTTTTTCTTTTTCTTTCCCTTTTCGTCCTTTCAGTTTCCTTCAGTCATAACTAAATATACCAAAGATTTGCAGAAGAAAAAATGGAGGAAAAGCCCAGCGATTTGGAGAACTGTTATCTGATGTCAAAATGGCAATAAAACCAAGATAAAACAAATTTTAATGACCTGTTCACCGATAGACGGCGCTCGTAAAAACACGTGTCACTAAAAAATCCCGACTATGACGTCATGGCAAACAAACACTTGTTAACAACTAGTTTCAGTTGAAAATGTTTAAACCCGGAACTGACAGAGTTTAATATATAAACTTTATTTATTTTGAGTGGATTTACTACTACTATTACTATTAATAATTCCAGGCCCTATTTCAAGGGCGAGGGGGGGAGTGGGGATACTTCCCCGGGGCCTCACCCTCCAGTTAACCAGGTAAACGAAATATATATATATATAGGTTTATATGTATGAGAGGTTTATATATATTACGTTTCGTGTACAAAAGGTTTGAGTGCTGGAATTCATTGATAGTCTATTGGAGATCACTTATTGGTCACTCTTGACCACTCCTGAGTTTTTAAATTGGAACTGCACAGGATGTAAATCAACGGTGATAAGCGATTTAGACAATCAATAGACTCCAATAGACTATCAATGAATTCCAGCACTCCAACCTTTTGTATACGAGACGTAATATATACAAACCTCTCATACATTTTAACCTATATATTATAAAGTGTGGAGTGACTAAACTAAATCAGTAAATTTCATACATATAAATCTCATATACATGTATGAGATTTACTGATTTAGTTTAGTCACTTGAGCAGCAAATTCTTTCACCCACGTTGAAACTGTAACTTTCGATCAGATTTAAGAAGGTCCTCAGAAATTAGACTGATATTGGTCAGTAATTAAAACACAATGAACAGTCTGTCAATACATATATTTAGATATTTATTAGTGTCAAAAATACATACAATACAAGAAAAAACAAGACAAACATGCAATTTCAATTTTGAAATGTACTGGCACTGCAGACAAACAAAACAATTACTGGTAAAACAAACATTATTAAGTCTTCTTATTAGTTATATACGATTCTCAGCTGGGATTTTTCCAGGTTTAACCTGCCACCTTCCAGGTACCTGCCTCTTTCAATACACAAAAGTATGAGAGCTGATTCTCAGTTTTGTAAATTTTAATATATACAGTGTTCCCTCACTTATCGCGGATGTTCCGTTCCAGGCCCACCCGCGATAAGTGAATTTCCGCGAAGTAGGGACGCTATACTTATTTCATAGTTATACTATAATCAACCAATCACGTGTTGTGTACAATCTCACGTCGGCAAGTAGCATCTCAAGCGGGCGCTAGTACTACATTTCGTTTTTGGTGTGTATTCATCCGCCGAATAAATACACTATTTACTGTAAATGGCAATTTTCTTATGATTTATAATATTGTTTTAATGTTAGAATTAATATTTTTTATATATTTTTATACATTTGTGATTTTTTATGCAAAATTCATCAAATCTATACATTACTGTACAATACGTACTACGCATGTGCAAAAATACTTTAGACGGAGTACCGCAAAAACCCGCGAAACAGCGAAAATACTGCGATAAATATTTTGCATTAATATTTTTGAAAATCCGCGAAACAGCGAGTCCGCGATAAACGAACCGCGAAGTAGCGAGGGAAGACACTGTATGTGATACATTACTCAGTTACTGGAGCAATGTTAATGCATGCGTTTATCCTGTATAAAACATCGAATTTAGGACAGGATTTAGGGACACTGTGAGCTGACACTAATAAATATCCAGAGAGAGTATTATTGAGATAATCCATGTTGAAGTTGAGGTGCAGGCTGCACACTGAAAAACATAATCTTGAGAAAATCACTGTTAAAGTGAGCCATTGTTTTTTGTCGCGTTTCTACAAAAACACTTAGCAACTGCGCAAATGTTAGTTGCCACGGACTTTGCAAGAACACACTGAAGTTATGTTTGAAGATGGCTCATCTTGACGAACATCTGGGTTCGACAGCAGAAAAAAACCAAAGCAAAATTAGTGCTAGGGTACTACAATTGCCATAAAATTGACATTTGACCAAAGTTAACCACGTGAAAGAAATCGAAGTAATAGATTTTTTTTGAGAAAAATGTTCCACTTGTTGTAATGTAATGAACCTTCAGGTGGATTCAGCTAAGTAAAACATTGAAAACGAATTTTAAATGATGCTTTTAAGCTTCTATCTGATTACGTGGCCATGTCGAGAACTACACCAGTTTTGCAGATCTCGAGCTAAAGTGTTTTCTAGCTTGTTTAGATGGATCTGCCTTTAGCATCGCAATCAATAACCCATGTAATTGTCATTCAAGTCTATAGTATGGCTTGCATTGTGCCCAACTGACCATGTAATTAGCTGAATTAGGCTTCTTTCGTATATATATATATATATATATATATATATATATATATATATATATATATATATTTATTTATTTATAAATAGTAATCTTTGTATGCCAAAGGCCTGTCTAGGTAGCCAGGCAGGGAGAGAGAGAGAGAGAGAGAGGAGGCAGTATGTTCGCATAAAGCAAAAAAATGTTACCTTGGCGCGAGCCCCCCCTGGAAGGTGAGGCCCCAGGGAAGTATCCCCACTCCCCCTTGAAATAGGCTCTGTAGCCAGGACTCACATAGCGCTGACAATCGCTACGTTGCTCCTTTGCTCATTATCGAGGTTGACCGTGGGCACAACATAATAGGTATGTCTAAAGTCTTTCTGTATTAGAACTAACGTATACATTTCATGAAATCATGTCGTAATTTAGTCACATTGTAATTTCTTTTCTCTTTACTAAAACGTAGGACTCTAATAATAGACCGGTAAACCTTTATTACTAAACAAGTACGAATTACTCTTGTTTGAGCATCATTGCAAATATCGTCATTGTAAAAATGCAATATTTATCAATAATTATGCGCATATTTTAATTACTAGTTCTTGTTTTCGATATAAAAGTAAAAGTACATTTAGAAAATTGTTACAAATTAAACTGTTTGGGTCAAAAATGCGGAAGTAAATGAATTCAGTCGCCGTATAGTTTTCCTCCCGCATATTTTAACAAAATTCAAACTTTTTACATAAAGTTATGTAGTTAAAAACATGTTATAAATGTTATAAAGTTAAAAACATCCAATTAAATCGTTAAAATAAGATAAAATATTTTTGAAGAACAAAAATCAACCATTCATCGTACTTAAAAATTTAGAGTTTTCGACATGCCAAATACCGGCTGTGATGTCCTGTGACAAAGAAGACTCCGTTAGAAATATTTGTTAAGATTATAATCTAAATTATTCACCACACTTCAATGTTCAAAGGTAGGTCTTGCTCCTTTTCCTCTATTTTCCGGTAGAAGGGATGTTTTGTTTCGAGAGCAAAGCGGAAGTCTCAAGCAGAACATCCATATATCTACGTACTGAGGGCGGCTTGTCTCGTTAAAGCCTATGATCCACCAATATTTAAAGACTAAACTTTCCAAACATTTACGACATTAATAAGTTCCAAACTGCCATTTTCATGTGCAAATTCTCTAATAAATTATTGCCTCCCTTATTTACTGATTATTTTTGTTTGAATGCTGAGATACATAATTACGGCACACGTTATAGACTTAACTATCACTACATACAGTGCAACACTAATGTCAGAAAATTTTCTATTAAATACAATGGCCCTTACATATGGAATTCAATTGCTCCAGCTATTAAAAATGCCAACTCGCTGTCCATATTTAAAAAAATTATAAATCAAACTTACTTGAAACATATAACTGATGACTCAATCATGATTTGTTGTTTTTCATTTTCAAAAAACTTCCCCTCTAGTGTAACAATATTTTTATTACTTCCCACCCGTATTTATATTTGTATATATTGTAATATTGTATCTGTATATATTATAATTTTTTTCGTAACTAATTCTAGTGGCCTACCATAAGCTAGCTTCTCTAGCGCAGAATTCATGAATTGTATCATATTTTTGTATTAATAAAACCTGATGCACGTGTAATGTATATGTATATGTTTATTGCGAAATAAATCTATTAAATCCAAAAAACCGTGAAAGAACATATATATATATATATATGCAAGCCAGACGCTGGGAACTCTTTAGGACTTTTATGTAGACAAAATTTTGGAATTTATATTGCAGTATTTTTCTTTTTGGCAGTACCATCTGTTTACCTTGACAACTGAGAAGTGCAGCAAACTTCCTATTGCAGGTTCCAGTTCTGCAAAGAGGCTTGTCCAACAATCTGCTGAGGATTTGTGGACATTCTCTGTTACTAATAATATGGCAGGAAATCTTGCTGTACAGGTGGTTAAGCTTAAAGTTGATGACGATGAAATCTTAGAGCATTCAGCAAGTGAAGATAAAGTGGATGTAGCAGAATTATACAGTGAACATTATTAACGTGAATCTTCTCTTTGGCTACAAAATTTACGAAACTTCCATGTGAAATGAATTTTGAACTCACACATTTATTTTCAGTCTGAAATATTTAAAACGCCTTCGAAAGGAACTATATTTGACATTCGTTTAGTCGTCATTATTTCACACCAAATGAAAAGCAAACAATATACATTAAAATGTGTTCATATACATACACACATATACAATTATACATGATATAAAAACAAGCAATACACATTAAAATGCGTACACGCATAAAAAGTAGCATAAGAATGAGGGGGGGGGGGAGACACAAAACAACAAACGCTTCTTACATGCGCCTGTTAAAAAAGGTTTGCATTTCGAGCTTTTGCAATGATGATGATGATGATAATGATGATGATGATGATGATGATGATGATGATGATGATGATGATGATGATGATGATGATGATGATGATGATGATGATGATGATGATGATGATGATGATGATGATAATAATAATAATGATGATAATAATAATAATAAATTTTCAAAAGCACCGTAAAATATTTAGATAAAATACTAAAAAGCTATATGCGTTTACCAAAGGTGCATCATTTACAATTTCTAGTAAACTATCATCCCTATTAAAAATGACTAAAGATTTTTCAGCAGATCGCTTGACATACAGTTTAAGTGAGTTGTTACTTCTTGTCTGACTAGTCGTAGGTAATGTAACAAAAATTGTCGCTGTCTATATCTATATCTATATACATGATTTGATAAACCTTCTTACCTCTAAAGATCCAATGCACAAGAATAAAATTGGTAAACTAATTGTGAATAAAATTGTGATTCTAAGGAATGCAACAGTAAACATTCAATTTAATTTTTTCAAATTTTTTTGCTAATTTGTGCTTAAAAATGAAAATATTCGTAAAGTTCAATTCGGCAAAAAGTTTTCCAGTCCTTATTTTAAAGCAAAACCGGACAGAATTTTAAACTGTAGGTCAAAACAATCCACTCTTTAAAATGTTGAATCCAATATTGCCGAATTGTAACTGTGGATTTCGATTTGAGTCTGTTGAACACTTTTTGTTGCACTGCCCATTGTATCAACAAACTAGGGTTGTTATGTTTGATAAATTAAATGAAATGCTTCTGCCTGAAAACCTTAATATAGCTGCCTTAGGAAATAATGATCTGTTGAAGTTGTTATTATTCGGTAAAGATGAATTTAACTATGTTACTAACTGTAAAATATTCCAATGCATACATGACTTTATATTACGTACTAAACGCTTCCAGTAGTTTCTATCTGATATAAAATGCATCAGTCTTAAATAATCGTACATTAATATTTACTAACCGTCATTTTCTACTAATGTCTAATGTATCACTGTAGTAAAACTTTAGTATACTAAAGTATACTAAAAACTAAGTATAGTCTATTCTTACTGTAAATGTTCTTGTAAATAATGTATAAAGTCTGTTGTGGTGAGGATCCTAAATCATGTTGTACAAACTGTCTGATCCAATCCTAAATAAATTATGTTTAAACTAAAATGTTGAAAGGAAACATGATGTTTTTTCCAAAGTGACTTACGTGAAAGAATTATTACCACACAAACACAATTTCATGTTCGCGCCGCTAGTTCTTTGCTGTTACACGCATTTCGCCTTTCGCTAGTTAGACGAGCACTAGCTTAATTTTATTACAACACACTGAATATCTTACAGTGGCACTGTACTTCAATTTTTGCTTTCGCAAACACGTGCAACACACTCGTGGAATATTTTTGCTGTTGAAAATTATGTTAGTAATCTATTATTAATCTATTATTTAATTATCAGAAACGCTTTTGCAGTATTAGTTGTGTGAAGATGTATACTTTCTATTGGACTTGGGGTAGAACATAAAAAAATCATCAGGTCTTCTCTTAACATTAAATTTACGCATGTTTGCGTTCACTGCAGTACTTAACAATATTGTCGTATCACGTTGGAATAGGAATTCCGATTTAAAAAATTGTAACTTCATTAAACATCAGTCATTATCCTCGACTTAAATTTTGCTGAAAACGTTTCCATCTTTCTCTTGTATATATATATGTTCTTGGCATCCTTCTGTCTCGGAAGACAATGGAGTGTGCGCCAAAAGAGTCAGTTATTGATCACATTGATGGAGCTGCAGCGTCAACTGTGGCTGAGCAGTCCGATCCTTGAACGTCTCCAGGGCGCACGCCTGGGCAAGCTGTATGGAGATCCTGAGTTGTCCAGACAACAGGAACCCCCTCTCTTCCTCCCTGGTGTAGTCCAAAGGAAAGCGGAGCGATACGTTCGGCACCAGGTTGGCTGCAGGAGCTGCCGGAGTCAGTGAGCATGCTGCACTGGTCCGCCTTCGGGGCTCCACTCCTGATTTGGAAGATTCACTCCTCTACACATGACCGTTGGGTCACTTGACCTCCTCCGCCCTCTGGCCGTTGGCTGCTTGTGCAGCTCCTCCGCCTAGTGTCGAGATACAGTGTGGGCATCCCGCAAGCCTACAGCACCTGGTATTCCTAAGCGGTCACCCATCCAAGTACTAACCAGGCTCTAGATTGCTGAACTTCGGTGATCAGACTAGAACCGGTGTTTTCAACGTGATATGGCCGCATTTGGAAATGATATAGGCTAGACCAAGTTAGAAAATTTTTAGGGCAAATTCCTTCTGCCCTCCTTGTGAAACCTGATTCCCTACGCTCATGTTATCGTCAACAAAATTATCACAAAATTCGGGTACTCAAACCTCTTCTACGCAAGTCATAAATATAAAGCTCTGTTAGCTCCCTCAGTAGTATATGCACTGTTGTAATCATCAACATTGGTAGGTATAACAGTGAGTCTACATGAACTTTGGTACTCGCCTTGTCCAATGCATAAATTTACCAAACATGGACGAAACCATTTTCAAAAATAACGGGGTGGATGGGATAGGTATCTAAGAAATAGATGGGTTGCAACTTAGCTATTATGCAAGCAAAAGCAATGGGAAAATATCTACCTAGGGTACAAAGAATTCTTTTTGCTCTTGTTTTGATGGTTAGAATAATGACTCATTTCTTTTTGGTGTAAAAAAATCGTGAAAGAGGGCATCTGAACACACCTTTATAAAAGTGACCAAGGGCAATCAATAATCAATAATCTTGTTAATTTGTCGACCAAGTGGCTATAACAGTTAGTATTTCAAATACGGCCAGTTTGTGTGAGTAAACCAAAAGGCAGTTTAACAGAAAGCATCAGAAATTCACAGAGATACTAGCCTTTATTTTCTTTAATGTACATTTGAATTTAAAATGATCGTATCTCAGTAAATTGATAACAAAGTGCTAAAGTAAACTTCACTGCAATAACAACTGTAGATAAGTTCCTGGTTTAATCGTAGCGGTAGTGTTAGTGCTGCATAGAGCTGTGTCAGAACTCAGAAATTGTTGACAGGTGGAAAGCAGTCTTGTTACTGAATGTTGACAGCTTGAAAGTTGACAAGTTGTTGAATGTTGACGAAGTGTTTTTGGATTTTGGAAACTTAACTGTCGAAAATAAACAGGTAACGAACGTTATTGTTTTAAATTGTTTTGAAATCCGAGATTTTCTTAAAGTTTATTTTTCGCTAGTCTGTTTAACTGAATGTAGGTTAAAATGGCACAGGTAAAAACGGCACAGTCAAAATAGTACAGGTAAAAATGGCATGGGGTAAAAGTAACGCAAATGGAAACGTAGGAAATAAGAATAAGAATAAGAATGAGAATGAGAATGAGAATGAGAATGAGAATGAGAATGAGAAGAAGAAGAAGAAGAAGAAGAAGAAGAAGAAGAAGAAGAAGAAGAAGAAGAAGAAGAAGAAGAACAAGAACAAGAACAAGAACAAGAACAAGAACAAGAACAAGAACAAGAACAAGAACAAGAACAAGAACAAGAACAAGAACAAGAACAAGAACAAGAACAAGAACAAGAACAAGAACAAGAACAAGAACAAGAACAAGAACAAGAACAAGAACAAGAACAAGAACAAGAACAAGAACAAGAACAAGAACAAGAACAAGAACAAGAACAAGAACAAGAACAAGAACAAGAACAAGAACAAGAACAAGAACAAGAACAAGAACAAGAACAAGAACAAGAACAAGAACAAGAACAAGAACAAGAACAAGAACAAGAACAAGAACAAGAACAAGAACAAGAACAAGAACAAGAACAAGAACAAGAACAAGAACAAGAAGAAGAAGAAGAAGAAGAAGAAGAAGAAGAACAAGAAGAAGAAGAAGAAGAAGAAGAAGAAGAAGAAGAAGAAGAAGAAGAAGAAGAAGAAGAAGAAGAAGAAGAAGAAGAAGAAGAAGAAGAAGAAGAAGAAGAAGAAGAAGAAGAAGAAGAAGAAGAAGAAGAAGAAGAAGAAGAAGAAGAAGAAGAAGAAGAAGAAGAAGAAGAAGAAGAAGAAGAAGAAGAAGAAGAAGAAGATGCAGAAGAGAATGTTGCAACTGAAGATGCAATTACTCAAATTTCAGAAGATGTAACTACTCAAATTAGTGAGGGTGAAATTACTCATTCAAGAACTTTAAGTATATCAACTGAGATGGAGAATGTTGCAACTGAAGCTGAAGATGCAATTACTCAAATTTCAGAAGATGTAACTACTCAAATTAGTGAGGGTGAAATTACTCATTCAAGAACTTTAAGTATATCAACTGAGATGGAGATACGTGCAGAAGAGGCAGGATATGAGATGGTAATGGCAAAAGAAAAAGAAATCCCCAAAGATGATGTTGCTACAATTCAACTTTTAGAAGACGAAATTGACAAAGGCAAACTTATTACTTTAAGCGCCAAAGATGCTACAACCAAAACAGAGTTCACAAAAGAAGAGGATGTAACTGAGGATAAGAGTGAACTTACAGAGAATAAAATTAGCGAGAGTGAAACTGATCATTCAAAAACTGAAAGTGTGGAACATGGGACACATGAGGTAGAGTTTGCAACAAGAGAGAAAGATGCCTTTGAAAGAGATAATGTGACAGTTCAACCAACAGAAACCAAAACTGATGAAGGCAAAGCAGTTTATTCAAAATCTAAAAGTGATCAAGATATTACAAATGAGATGATGGTAAAAACAAAAGAAGACGAAGGCATTTCTGAGAGTATAGACATAACAGGCCAACGTCCAGACGACAAAACTGACAAGGATCAAGCTGTGCACAAAACTGAATATGAGGCAAATGCACTTGAGGCAGAGGTAACAACAGGAAAAGAAACCATCCCTGAAAATGATGATGTGGTAGCTGAACCAATAGAAGGCGAAACTGGAGAAGATAAAACTACCTCTCCAAAAGCTGAAAGTGTAGAGGATACAACAACCGAGAGAGAAATAACAACTAATGAAGAGGATGTTCCTGATAAAAACGATGTAACTGAAAGTGGAGAACATAGAACACTTGAAATGGAGGTGGGAACAAGAGAGGAAGCCACTATTGCAATAGATGATCAGGAAGCATACCCTGTTGAAGAAGAAACTGATGAAAGCAGAAGAGTTCGTCAAAAAACTGAGAGTGCAGAGCACACAGCAACTGAAGTGGATATGACAAGAAAAGAAGAGGATGTTCTTGAAATTGAAAAAGAAACAGTTCAACTTACAGATGACAAAGTAGAAGCTGATGAAGCTGTGCGCTCAAAAACTGAAAGTGCAGAACATGCTGCACTTGAGACAGAAGTTACAACAAAAGAAGAAGATGCTCCTGAAAGACTTCACCTTGAAGAAGAAGAAAAAGCTGATGATGTAGAAAATACTGCAATAGAAATGGAGAATGAAGAAAACGTTGATACGACAGCTATACTTGCAGAAAACAAAGAAGAACTTTCAACAGCGGAAGCAGAAGATGCAGCACAAGACGATGTTTACATAGAAACCAAAGAAAATGGAAGCAATGAAGTACGTGAACCAAAAGGTGAAGAGGTCTTAGAAGTACCAGATATGTTCGTTGAAAATTTTGAGGAAGATGAAAATAAGGTTAAAGAAGACATATTTGCGACAGAAGTTAAAGCTGAAACTGCAGATTATGTGGAAGCAACGCCTGTAGAAAGTGAAATTGAAAGATCTGCTGCACAAAGTCAACAAATTGGACAAATGTTTTACAAAGAAGAAGCAAAAATTGAATCCACTGATGCTAGATTTGATATGAATGAAACACCACAGGAGGAAATGTCAGAAGGTGAATATGCAAAAGACGATAGGGGAGGTGAAACAAAAACTGGAGAAGGCATGGATTCACTTGCGAATGAGGCAGAAAATTTGAATACTACAGTGATACAAGATAAAGATGATATGAACACAGTAGACAATAATGCTGACTCTAAAACTGGATTATCGGATAATACAAATGATGCAGAAGCAGGAAATGCAGTTCTAGATGATCGACTTAGTGACACTGAACAAGAGACAGCGAGGCATGAATCAACATTGAAAGCAGAATATCGTGAGCAGCAAAGCAGTGAACAATCAGAAGAATCTACCAAAACCGAAGTGGAGGCAAATACCGAAAAATTACTAGATACGCAGCTTGATAGTGATGCAAAGAAAGAAGCAGATGAATCAAACATTGCTGAAGACATTGACAGTGGATACACTAAAGAGACGGATATGCCGGCAGATAAAAAAATAAATAGTCAAGACGTTTATCGAGAAAAAGAAACACCTCGTAGCAAAGAGAACCTTGAAGCTGACAGCGTTAAATCTGACACAGTGATGGATGAAGAGTTACAAAATACGGAAGAAAAACCAGAAGCAGTTTTAGCAAATGACGTTGAAGACCAGCAGCTTTCACCTGCAGCAGAAGATGAAGAGCCCGTGTTAGCAGAAGTTGAACAAACTAAACTCGAATCGAAAGGAGAAGGCGTGTCACAAACAGAAGCAGTCTTAGAAAATGACGTTGAAGACAAGCAGGTTTCACCTGCAGCAGAAGATGAAGAGCCCGTGTTAGCAGAAGTTGAAGAAACTAAACTCGAATCGAAAGGAGAAGGCGTGTCACAAACAGAAGCAGTTTTAGCAAATGACGTTGAAGACAAGCAGGTTTCACCTGCAGCAGAAGATGAAGAGCTCGTGTTAGCAGAAGTTGAAGAAACTAAACTCGAATCGAAAGGAGAAGGCGTGTCACAAACAGAAGCAGTCTTAGAAAATGACGTTGAAGACAAGCAAGTTTCACTTGCAGCAGAAGATGAAGAGCCCGTGTTAGCAGAAGTTGTAGAAACTAAACTCGAATCGAGAGGAGAAGGCGTGTCACAAACAGAAGCAGTTTTAGCAAATGACGTTGAAGACAAGCAGGTTTCACCTGCAGCAGAAGATGAAGAGCCCGTGTTAGCAGAAGTTGAAGAAACCAAACTCGAATCGAAAGGAGAAGGCGTGTCACAAACAGAAGCAGTTTTAGAAAATGACGTTGAAGACAAACAGGTTTCACCTGCAGCAGAAGATGAAGAGCCCGTGTTAGCAGAAGTTGAAGAAACTAAACTCGAATCGAAAGGAGAAGGCGTGTCACAAACAGAAGCAGTTTTAGAAAATGACGTTGAAGACAAGCAGGTTTCACCTGCAGCAGAAGATGAAGAGCTCGTGTTAGCAGAAGTTGTAGAAACTAAACTCGAATCGAAAGGAGAAGGCGTGTCACAACCAGATCAGAACCTAACCAAGGAAAATTAAAGCACAATAAGTGAAATAACTGTACATATAAAAGCAACCTGTGAATGTGTTTCTTTTTTGAGTATGTAAAGTACTTGTGAATATTGGAGGTCTTAAAAAAACCTTCCCATTATTATCAACCAAGACAACCTAAGACAGCTTTTTCTTGATTTCGAACTTTCCGGTCGTGTTTGTTGTTCAATACTTTTCATTTCTATCGAATCTCACAAACACTAACGCTACTACTACTCGACATGCGGTCACAGTGCAACGATTTACAATATAGAACAGAATAAAACAGAAATTCATTTTTTCCTTGGATACATG
The DNA here is from genome assembly GCA_030141605.1 of Tubiluchus corallicola. Lineage (NCBI taxonomy): Eukaryota > Metazoa > Priapulida > Priapulimorpha > Priapulimorphida > Tubiluchidae > Tubiluchus > Tubiluchus corallicola. The sequence continues at coordinate 199,224 of JAQGDQ010000338.1, read as the reverse complement.
AAACACGTGATACGTACACGCTATTTCTATTATGGTCCAAGGGTTAGTAAAAGTGAAATCACAAAAAATGAATCTATTAACGTGTGCTTGCACATCAAAATCATCCATAAGTCTGCAATTAAGTTTTTCTAGTTATTCACTTATCCTAGATCTCCATTTCATGAGGATCACTTTGATACCAAGCTCGTTGCTCTATGTTATTTCTAAGCTGAGATAATCCACGTTGAAGTTGAGGTGTAGGCTGCACACTGAAAAAGATAATCTTGAGAAAATTCCTGTTACAGTTAGCCATTGTTTTTTTCTTGGTTCTACAAAACACTTAGCAACAACACAAATGTTGGTTACTACAGACTTTGCAAGAACACATTGATGTTATTTTTAAATCCAGTAGATGGCTCTTCCTGACGAATATCTGGGCTTGGTAACAGAAAAAACCCGAAGCAAAACGACTGCTTCCATTAGCTACTATCCGAGTTTGAAAAATACGAGTTTTTTTACAATTGCAGTACTAGTTTCTAGCCAGAAAAGTGGGTAAGGAGTTATAAAATTGAATTTTTAGTATTTTTTTAACCTTTTCTTGACAATTTGTTGCTAGAATATCAGAGTGAAATATATTTAGCATTTGCTTTTGACATTTGATTAAATTTTTAGTGCATTTTTATTTGAAGCATAATAACATAGTTTTAACTATGCTGACTTATGGGTGGCTTTAGTTTGCAAGTACACACATAAAACTAGAATACTAGATCAAACCAATTGAACACAATCATTTAGTCACGTGTTTTGAGACGTTTTTACACGTAATGGACTAATGGCATTGTTACGTCACCGTTAAAGACACTCGAAATATCAATTTGGCGGTGCCATTGTCGTGCAATTGGCTTCGTAAATTTGATCCTTTTTGAATATGGCGTTCTTTGCAGAAAGAGTTTGTGGTGTACTAGTGCATTGCGTTTTGTGTTGTGTTCTGACTCCCATTTAGATTCACTCCATGACAGTATAAAGCGCAAAGCTACTTGCTGACAAAAGTTCATTTTAACGTCAATTTTTTGTAAAACTAGTTGCGATATCGAGAACAATTGTAGAATCAAAACAGCATACAAAAGAAACAGAAGATGACAATTCAGATGTAACCAATGACTACACACTGGATGTTAACCTTTGCTATTATAACTTTCCACGTCAAAACTAATCTCTCTGTTGTGTTTTGTTTCTCTCGGAAGGCTCGTAGAGAAAACCAGAAAACACGTCATCAAATTAAACTAGTTTATTAAGCGAGAATTCTACAACACAAAAGTATGAAGGAATGCGAAATGATTACAGTAAATCTGAAAATCTGGAAAACGTTTAAGTGTATCTGAACATACAAGTATACAAGTGAATGTGTAAGTGGTGTCCGTGTGAATCCGTGTGTTCTCGTCTCAGCGGCCTGCTTCGCCTTATGTAGCGCGCCCAAGAAGCTTCCAGAAGTTTTGTTCCAGAACATTCCACACGGTAAGACGATCATTCCAACGGAACATTCTACAATATTCCATGTAATTCTTATAGACGCCAGCGATCTCCACTACACTCTCCAAACAACAAAAATAACGTTTTCTCTCGCGAGAAGCCAAGCAGAAATTCCCCACGAGCTCTTAGGTCTTGCTTGTCAAGAAAATTTCGGCATGCGCCTTCTATGATTCGTTTAACAAAGAAGGGAACACTCGTGTTTGAGAGTATCACGTTTTAGGCTAGTGAGTGGCGCACCCTGGAGGGTGAATCAGCGATATTTTACCGATTGGCACAAACATTTTAAATTATTTCTACTTACACAACTCTTTCCAGCAGATAAGCGAGATGCTAAGTAATACAGATTTGCAGGGAACGTTTTTTGGGGCATAGTTTAACATTTCCTTTTCTTCCCCTGATTTACGAGGCGTAGTAGTGACGTCATGTAATGGCGTGGTTGGAACAGTATTGCGGGAGAATTAAAATGAAAACAAACAAAAATTCTCTCAACACGAGTACGATATACGCATAAAAATGCTGTAAAGTAATATAATTTTAAGGCGATTTTTCTGAAACCTACTTCAGGTGCCCCTTTTCTTGTCCTTTAAATGACGCATAAGATTTTGAGCGTGATTAGCGTCAAAACTACTTTGTAACTTTTGGACAAGCTCTAGAAGTGTTAATTATTGGATGATTTAATTTTCTAATCTCGTTTTGTTCTTGGTTACTCTAGCAAAACTGCTGAACAACATGCTGCTTCTGCAACAAGCTTAAGAACGTCCACAAAAATACCAATATTAGAAGCCTATCGAGATTACAAAACACTGATATTTCTTTATAAATATATAAATAAACTGAGCATTCCATTTATAAACAATCCCTTAGCATTCATTCCTGATACCACTTTAAACAATAGAACACACAATTTAAAGCAAATTACAGTAAACAATAAATTTGGAAATAACTCTATATCAAAACAAGCCATACATTTATGGAACTTACTACCCAGTGCAATAAAACAAATAGAATCTCTCCACCACTTTAAAAAAAATTAAAAGAATATCAACATAACAGGTTTCAACTTCCACATTGTGCATCTGATACTAATTACACAGACTCAACTTTCACCTACCCCCGCCCCTGACTCCATAAAACGATTAAAAATGTAAAATTTTTAAAAAAAATTATTTAATGTAATACGTGTATGTTAGTTTTGTAATGTCAAATGTATGAATAGTGTAAATGTAATGAGTGAAATTTGTGTAATGTAAAGCATGTTTCTGTTAATTGTGTCATGTCAAATTTAATGTACTTTTGTAATATTGTTTTGTAAAAATATTTTAATATGGTGTTTGTAAATATGTTCATTTATTGTATATAATTAGACCTTAGTTTTGCACTTTAGTTTTTTTTTAGTAAGCACTGGACGCATTTGTCTTGAACAGTGTTGTAACATTACGCTGAGGCTTACTCAATTTTATTATAACGAGTGAACTATTTTAATGACAAAATTAATAATAAAAAATAATAATAGGAAAACACAATAGATTTGGTCTTTTATAATAGGAATAACGTTCTAGTTGATAAAATACCAAGTTGAATCTAATTTTACAACTATTCACAAATTTGCAAATCACATTAATGTGATCTAATGATAAACTTCGTCCATATCACGTAATCTAAGGACTAGATAATTGTATCTCTTCCACCAGTTGATAGATTATGATTATGAACGCCAATAACCACAGCTAGTAAACTCAACGGTTTACACACTGATGAAGTATTAAATTATCAGTATTATATATATATATATATTATCAGTATCCGGATTAAATCGGTAATACATAAAAATTGACGCTAATCACGCTCAAAATCTTAAACTGTTTTGCGTCATTTAAAGGACAAGAAAGGGGTTACATGAAGTAGGTTTCAGAAAAACGCATTAAACCAGCAATTACACATGTGTCGTACTCGCGCCAAAAAGAGTAAATCTCGTTAAAAGGCAGTTACTAAACACAGCTTTTATATAGTAAGTGCCACATAACGAACAGGTGAAGGGTATTACACAACAAGCAGTTGCGCAACCTGCTTGAAAATAGGCGCTATGCAGATACATGTAATTAATAATACCCACTTGGAAACTAGATTAATACGGTTTCTAATGCACCACAAGTAATTGTTTAACCTGCTCATTACATAAATAACCATAAATTTACAATAGAGTTAGGCGGGACAGAACTATCAGCCTAGGTTGTCGTAAAGTCTTGATATGCCCCTCCTTGTCAAACTTTCGTAATAATAACTAATATGGCAATGTGATCACACTTCGTGATGACTATCATCAGAGGTTATAACGAAGTTTTTAAGAAGGTATCACAATTATTCCACGGTAATACTGTGCCTGTAAGAGAGGGACACACGCATGCACGTACGCACGCACGCACGCACGCACGCACAGTTAAACTAAAATCGCATGGGGAAGATAAAATGCTATTGATTTACTTAAGAAACTGTTGATATTATTGTACGGCTAGAAAAACCCTTGCATAAACAAACATTGCAGTACTTACTCGCTAAAGCACGTATGTCGTATGTTCGTAAATTTAAAACACAAGAAAGCCCTCCACTTGCATGACCGGTAGTAACGCTGTGTAAATTCCCGCGATGACCGGTTAAAATGTGAGTCACGTGGACGTGAGTCAAAAACTGTGTAAAATCTCACCTCTGTTGTACATTATCGCGTTGGATGTTATGGCTCATTAATGTAAGTGTAGAAAAAGAAGAAGAAGAAGAAAGATAAAAAAGAGGTAAATTAATTTGTGACGTATTAGGTGTTCCAGGTTGCCTCCTCTGTTGTACATTACTCTAATGCTTATTTTAATGTATTATACTTATTCTTATTCTTATTCTTATTCTTATTCTTATTCTTATTCTTATTCTTATTCTTATTCTTATTCTTATTCTTATTCATATTCTTATTCTTATCCTTATCCTTATTCTTATTCTTATTCTTATTCTTATTCTTATTCTTATTCTTATTCCTATTCCTATTCCTATTCCTATTCCTATTCCTATTCCTATTCCTATTCCTATTCCTTTTCCTATTCCTATTCCTATTCCTATTCCTATTCCTATTCCTATGCTTATGCTTATGCTTATGCTTATGCTTATGCTTATGCTTATGCTTATGCTTATGCTTATGCTTATGCTTATTCTATTCTATTCTATTCTATTCTATTCTATTCTATTCTATTCTATTCTATTCTATTCTATTCTATTCTATTCTATTCTATTCTATTCCTATTCCTAGTCCTAGTCCTAGTCCTAGTCCTAGTCCTAGTCCTAGTCCTATTCTTGTTCTTGTTCTTGTTCTTGTTCTTGTTCATGTTTTTGTTCTTGATATTGTTCTTATTCTTATGCTTATGCTTATGCTTATGCTTATGCTTATGCTTATTCTATTCTATTCTATTCTATTCTATTCTATTCTATTCTATTCTATTCTATTCTATTCTATTCTATTCTATTCTATTCTATTCTATTCCTATTCCTATTCCAATTCCTATTCCTGGTCCTAGTCCTAGTCCTAGTCCTAGTCCTAGTCCTAGTCCTAGTCCTAGTCCTAGTCCTAGTCCTATTCCTATTCCTATTCCTATTCTTACTCTCACTCTCACTCTCACTCTCACTCTCACTCTCACTCTCACTCTCATTCTCATTCTCATTCTTATTCTTATTCTTATCATCACATTCCTTTCATTCTTCATCTTTTCACCCTCTTTCTCATCACATCTTCACATTCATAACCTTTTGCGATTATCTTTTTTTCTTTTGCACATCCTGCGCCCCCTGCGCACCGTTAGTCCATATCGCCCATTCGGTTCGGGTCTCACAAGTTTTAATTTTGATCTGAGCCGATAATTTCTCTTGCTTGTTGTAAATTGTAAGGCTTCATGTAATTTAAGATCATTTCTGATGTCTTTATGTTGTACATTTTGCATAACATAATGCCAATTTTGTGTTAACTGGATTTGGAAAAAACTAAAAGAGTGTGAAGCAACAGAGGTGCGACTCCTAGTGTTTAAAATTTGAAGTTGGAAGTTTTTGATCTTTAGACACTGTTAGTCTTTAAAGGAAAACCGGATGATTGTGCAAACGTCATTTCAGAATAAAGAATGCTCTAAAATATTGAAAACTACATTAGTTTTTTTTAAATCAAAACTTAGATTAAATAATAATTACCTCGGTTACTCAAATTTTGTTAAACTTTCAAAGCTACGCGCGGCTCAGTGAATCTACTAAGATTGGCAGCGACGCCTTTTTGTTACGTGCGCGGCACCGACAAATAGAAGGCGGTACCGTGATAAGCATAATCATGAACTGCAGTATTAGTTTCTGACGTCATATGAGGTAGAGCCCATTTTCATGATATCACGCATTTAAGCAGCAACACTTATGCAAACGTGCTTGACGCGCAAGGGAAAATGCCTGCCATCGCACAAACTGTGGTTAGTTTCTGACGTAAGCAATAGCTGTATTCGGTTGCCGTTAATTAACTTTGTAAGCTAATTATTCAAATACAAGAAACAATTGTTAACTTTTATATGCAAAAAAATGTATATTTTGGACTGTAAATTAAAATGAAATTGAGTGTAATCAATTTCCTTTAAATTTGAAAAAAATCGCTGCATGTTCAAAATGCATTGCACTTGAAATAACCAATTTTTAGATTTTTTAAACTTTACAGTTGTTATAATAATACAGCAAACAACGCCAGTTTGAATAAACTGGTTCAAAAGCATAGTTTGCTTAGATGGGCGCCAACGTCTGTTCCCCGGTATTACGCACAGTTCTGAAAGCGGGTCGGTGTCAAACTACCAGAGAAAGCGAAAGGGCTTTCACCTCTAAGTTGCCTGCACGACTACATAGCCGCGGGGCAGGAGACCGTCCCGCCCAGGAACCGCTTGAAACTGTTATTAGCCAGAGTCATCGTTATGTGTATGTTACACCTTTCCTTTCGCTTTTTTTGCCAAAACATTTTAATGATTACGTTATTAATTGGAAATTAGTCGCCAGAGTTCACGCCTTTTTCACTACTTTGACTAACGCAGCGTAAAACTAGCGAATTCATATCATAATTGAATGGCCATTAAAAATTGGCGTAGAGATTAAATTTTCGTATCTTGACAGAGAATCAAATTTTCTATAAAAGCAATTTTGGCCATTTTTAACTTTTTCGTACAATTAGTTTTATTTTATTTTTTTGTGATTTAACTTTTTTCTTTGATTCTTATGTTTTTTTAAATTGTAATTTTGTTAACTTAATTATGCAATATTGGGGCTTAAAGTTTAATAATAAAGGAAAAAGCATTAATTTTTGTCTTTGACAAATCTCAAAGACAGGTCTGTATGCAACATCAAACAGGCGTAATAGAAATTATACTATTCAAGATAGATAGATTACTCTATTCAAGATAGATAGATCATACTATTCAAGATAGATAGATTATACTATTCAAGATAGATAGATTATACTATTCAAGATTCCTTGAACAGCGATAAACGTATGTTGCGATACTTCAATACTGGCACTTAGTATTGCTAAATTTAGTGTGCGAGGAGGTAGCGAATTCTATATAATCCATTATAATTATTTAATGTCGTTTATAAATTATTTAGCTAAAGTTTACAATTCTCACACACGAGGAATTAGCTCGTGAAGGATTAGGATTATGGTTAGGGTTAGGGATATGGTTGGGTTAAGGTTAAAGTTGGCTTAGGGTTAGGGTTAGGGTTGACTTAGGGTTAGGGATATGGTTGGGTTAAGGTTAAAGTTGGCTTAGGTTTAGGGTTCGGGCAGATTTAGGGTTATGGATATGGTTGGGTTAGAGTTAGATTTGGGGTTCGGGTTGACTTAGGGTTACGGATATGGTTGGGTTAGGGTTAGAGTTGTCTTTGGGTTATGGTTAGGGTTAGATTTGGGGTTAGAGTTGACTTAGGGTTAGAGATTTCGTTTCGTTAGGGTTAGAGTTGACTTAGAGTTAGGTTTAGGGTTGATTTAGCGTTAGGAATATGGTTGGGTTAGGGTTGGAGTTAAGGCTATGGTTAGGTTTAGGGTATTTAAATTATATGGTGAATTGTGATTATTCCTTCCGATTATTTTGCTATAGACAACTGAGAAAGGCTGATATTGGAACAAACGTTGCAAGCTAAGATGACAACAGATATAACTGCAGTTGATTTTTGTGAGAAAGCTAACTAACTGTAGTCTTATAGGCTAACAAACTGTAGGCCTATAGGCTAACAAACTATAGTCGTATAGGCTAACAAACTGTAGTTCTATAGGCTAACAAACTGTAGTCCCATAGGCTAACAAACTGCAGCCCTATAGGCTAACAACTGTAGTCCTATAGGCTAACAAACTGTAGGCCTATAGGCTAACAAACTGTAGTCTTATAGGCTAACAAACTGTAGGCCTATAGGCTAAAGGTACCAATGACCGTACAACTTCCTATACCGCACATTTTAATCTCACAGTCATTAAATTGTTAACAGCGTAAATAATTCGTCAAATTACTAGAGTGACCAGAAGTAGATTCTTAACCTATGAAGCTGAAAGTTTGACCAATGAACGAGCAAGACACAGCCATGGCAACCAATGAGCACGAGCGTCACACCTGGTCGTCTGCTTCACACTCTAATGGATGACTGCTATTGTCTGCTGACGCACTCGCGCAGGTGTTTCAGAAGAGGTACCCAGGTAGTGAAAGTGGTAGGACGTGCAAGAGGACTCAACATTAGAGAGAGAAAACTCATTGCTTGTACAAAAATCATAAAAATACACGTGCATTTGACGAAATTTTGTGTGTGGTCGCTTTCTTATAGTGCTCTGCAGGCACTATTTTGGATTTAACCCTTTAGGGTGCAAAAAAGGGACGTTCAGCAATATGACAGGTAAGGATTGAACAATATCTTGGTGCTGGTGCAATTTCGTTGTGCTCTGTTAACAAAATTGTAACAGAATTTTGTTACTCGAATATTGCAGAATCTTATTACTCGAATATTACAGAATGTTATTACTCGAATATTACAGAATCTTATTACTCGAATATTACAGAATCTTATTACTCGAATATTACAGAATCTTATTACTCGAATATTACAGAATTTTATTACTCGAATATTACAGAATCTTATTACTCGAATATTACAGAATTTTATTACTCGAATTACAGAATTTTATTACTCGAATATTACAGAATCTTATTACTCGAATATTACAGAAAACAAGTTGCTGTGTAATAATGTATTTTTTAATTAGTGTTATAATAGGACTATTCCTATCCTATGTAATTTTGCAAGAGAGAGTCAATCGTACTTCATAATAAAGTCACAGCAGTGCCTAGTTTTTTTGCTGGATTACTTCTGTTTTTACTAATTTTGAGAGCGGATTTCTTTTACTTCTGAAATGCTCTTAAAAACTGAATTTTATAGACATTTTATCTGTTTTTACATATAGTCCGGTCTGTTAAGGCCAAGTTTTGATGAAATGGGGGCTGATTGGATACAGGCGCCAAACTTTCAGGAAGCTTTAGATCATTTTAAGTCTTTTGGACATTTTTATAAAATTTTGTATTTTGGCTCGCTGTCCCGGGACACGAAAAGGTCAAGAAATGGTCCTGTATTTTGGAGGCTTGTAACTCCAAAACGTTCACACATGGACACTTGTTTACTACAACTACTGTTACAAATACTCTCAGATAGAATTTGAGAAAACTGCATGTAAATACTAAAGAAAAATGTCTACAAAATTCAGTTTTTAAGAACATTTCAAAAGCTAATAGAAAACTTTGTAGAAAGAAATTAGTTTTGTTTTGACTATCTTATCGCGGAAATGATTTTGATACGATTGTAAACGATTGTATACGATTTGTGTGTTCGTTCGTTAGTTTGTGTGTTCGTTTGTTAGTCTGTGTGTTCGTTTGTTAGTTGGTGTGTTCGTTTGTGTGTTCGTTCGTTAGTCTGTGTGTTCGTTTGTTAGTTGGTGTGTTCGTTTGTTAGTTTGTGTGTTCGTTCGTTAGTTTGTGTGTTCGTTTGTTAGTCTGTGTGTTCGTTTGTTAGTTGGTGTGCTCGTTTGTTAGTTGGTGTGTTCGTTTGTTAGTTTGTGTGTTCGTTCGTTAGTGTGTGTGTGCGCTCGTTAGTTTGTGTGTTCGTTTGTTAGTTTGTGTGCTCGTTCGTTAGTTTATGTGTTCGTTTGTTAGTTTGTGTGTTCGGAAGTTTGTTTGTGTGTTCGTTCGTTAGTTGGTGTGTTCGTTTGTTAGTCTGTGTGTTCGTTTGTTAGTTGGTGTGTTAATTTGTTCGTTTGTGTGCTCGTTTGTTAGTTGGTGTGTTCATTTGTTCGTTTGTGTGCTCGTTTGTTAGTTGGTGTGTTCGTTCGTTAGTCTGTGTGTTCGTTTGTTAGTTGGTGTGTTCATTTGTTCGTTTGTGTGTCCGTTTGTTAGTTCGTGTGTTCGTTTGTTAGTTTGTGTGCTCGTTTGTTAGTTTGTGTGTGCGCTCGTTAGTTTGTGTGTTCGTTTGTTAGTTTGTGTGCTCGTTCGTTAGTTTATGTGTTCGTTTGTTAGTTTGTGTGTTCGGAAGTTTGTTTGTGTGTTCGCTCGTTAGTTTGTGTCTTCGTTTGTTAGTCTGTGTGTTCGTTTGTTAGTTGGTGTGTTCGTTTGTTCGTTTGTGTGTTCGTTCGTTAGTCTGTGTGTTCGTTTGTTAGTCTGTGTGTTCGTTTGTTAGTTGGTGTGTTCGTTTGTTAGTTTGTGCGTTCGTTCGTTCGTTAGTTTGTGTGTTCGTTTGTTAGTCTGTGTGTTCGTTAGTGTGTTTGTGTTCGCTCGTTAGTTGGTGTGTTCGTTCGTTAGTTTGTGCGTTCGTTCGTTAGTTTGTGTGTTCGTTTGTTAGTCTGTGTGTTCGTTAGTGTGTTTGTGTTCGCTCGTTAGTTGGTGTGTTCGTTTGTTAGTTTGTGCGTTCGTTCGTTAGTTTGTGAGTTCGTTTGTTAGTCTGTGTGTTCGTTAGTGTGTTTGTGTTCGCTCGTTAGTTGGTGTGTTCGTTTGTTAGTTTGTGTGCTCGTTTGTTAGTATGCGTTTCTGTTCAGTCCTTTTTTCGTTCGTTAGTTGGTTGATTTAGTGGTTCATTGGTTAGTTAATTAGGTGATTGTTTAATTAATTTTTAATTTAGTTAAACGGATAGTCCGCTGGTCAGCCAGATAATCGGTCAGTGATTCAGACCAGTCAGTCAGTCATTCAGACACTCAGTGAGTCGGTGAATCGGTCAGTCAAGTTGTTTCCTACCTTGTCTGCCTAGACATAGACATAGACATAGACATAGACATAGACATAGACATAGGCATACACATAAACATAGACATAGGCATAAACATAGACATAGACATGGACATAGACATAGGCATAGACATAGGCGTTTATTTTCTCCAATAATGTGTAGGAAATTCCATTTTACAAAAAACTTTACTTTATCAGTGGAGATGGGGTAAGGAAAGACGTAGGTCATCTTTTCACTCACCTCTCTGTAAATTAATATTTACAAGTTCACCAAATGTCTTTTCTACTAAATTCCTTGTAGCAATTTTTATGCAAGCAAAACATGTTGATTTTAAACATGTTCATGAGTTGTTACACACGAGATACTGTTGGCTAAAATAACACAAGATCTTCTTTTGTATTCGCCCGCCACACCCCCACTACCGCATCAACAACAGTCCGTTTACTGTTACATTGAATGTCCCCCCATGGGTTGATGGACCGTAATTATAATCTACTGTGCTGGACGATTCAACACCTGTGACGAAATCGCGAGGTGCACAGAACCCGCCCAGAACAAGAATGTCACAAGACCACCTTCCCCTTTACTACCCGTTTTTAATTTATCCACTGCCTCTGGGTTCAAAGACCAATTCCAATTATTTCTTCTGCAATAGCGTTGCGCAAATCTGTCACTCATTTCATTACAACTGAACTGTCTAAAACTTTCTGCTACCTGTTGATTTAAAAAAAACATTAAATAAAGTTCTAGTTAATTTTTCGAGACACGATTTTGTCTTATCAGTTTGTAAAGGGATGTGAAACGGTTAAGTGCATAACTTTTAGCTCACGCACACATATGTATATACATATGTGTACAACTCAGGGAAAGTTTAGCCAGGTTTTATCGTAAATTTAGGAAAAAATCCTTGTTCTTATATATTTGTAAGTAAAGCGAGCACGTAGAAAAGTTTGTATTTTAACACTTTCCTAATAATGTAATGTAAATATCCCAGTGAATGAATTCTATTATTATGAACCTTAATTATTATAAATAATTGCTAAAATGTTTTATAAGCAAGTTTGTGGTACATGTATTAAGGACGTGATTATAATTGACCGTGTTGTATATATACTCTTATATCATGACACAGTCCAGAATTATCGGCCTGCAAACAGAACCCTTGCGTATATATATATATATATATATATGTATATATTGTGCAAATGAAGATTTATCATCATCATCATCAACACCATCATCACCACCAACATCATCATCATCGTCATCACCATCACCACCACCATCATCATCATCATCAACATCATCATCACCACCACCATCATCATCATCAACAACATCATCATCGTCATCAACATCAACATCAACATCAACATCATCGTCATCGTCATCGTCATCGTCATCGTCATCGTCATCATCATCATCATTGTCATCAACATCATCATCATCATCAACACCATCACCACCACCATCATCATCAACATCATCATCATACTACTACTACTACTAGCCGGCTCATATTGGGAAAAATTTACTACAATTACTTGACAATAGCCTGCGAACCAAACTGCAATTTTATGCTTCTTAACACTTTCACCGCTGTCGTTCTTTGATCTGCCTTCCTTTCGCAAAAGTCAACTAACCGTGGCAATAAATCAGTAAAAAAACTAGACGCGATTATTACGCGAATGAAAAACGAAAGTGATGCAGTCGGCCACAAGGGGCTGGTGGCTGGTGAATAATTAACGAGCCCTGATTGAGCAGGTATTTAATTATTGTTATGTTCACTGCTGGTTGGATTCATTCAATAGGTCATTAATTATTAACTTGACTGGCGAACTAAAAAGCTGAAAATGCTCTAGCAACTTGCGCTGTTACAGAATTCTAGCTGAAACTTTGTGAAGAGTGAAAACAGTATAAATTATGCTTTTATGCTCAAATTTCTGCCAACTTTCAGCTAAAATAGTAGAAGTTGAGAGCTGCCTCTATTTCTTTATTATCTGCGCAAAAAATAATAAAAATTTTACGTTTAACCCTTTCAGTCCCAAATTATTTTTTTTAATAAGAAAAATTTTTTTGGCTTGGTACTTTTGTTCCCAATGTATCCTGTGAGATACACAACATTCTTTGTCATATGCAAAAAAACAAAGTCCGACTTTTTTAAAAACACAAAAGCAAAAAATGTGCTTCATTTGCAACTGCTGATAATTTTTTAAAGTATTTAAGACATTTAGTATGCACGCTATACTGATTTGTACAAAGTGTCTCTAAAGTACTGTACCTTGCACAGTTTTTTATGCTATGTAGATTTTCTAGTTTGCCATTTTATCACCATTTTTAGTCTATTGTTACTGGCTTAAATCAAAATAACTATTAACAGATCAAATAACTGTCAGTTTTAAAATTTTATTAATTTTAAAGGCAGAAAATATTCTCGTATCCCACGGGATACAACGGGTATGAAAGGGTTAGTAAAACATTATCAGCAAGAGTATAACTGTGAGGTTCAATCTTAGAATCAACAAAGAATTTATAACTCATGAATCAAACATAAGCTCATATAATACGTAATAATTATTACTATTCTTTAATAAAAGTATATAATATACAAACGGCCATATTCGTTGTAACTGTCCAGCGCAAGATAATTATAAGCATTCCTATTAGTGATGAATTGACAGAAAATAAGCTTGGGACGTTTGTCTAAGAGTTTTACCGAATTTAATAATGCCTTTGATACACCAAAGCATCCAGCGTCCGCTATAAAACTCATCATCATCATCTCTGGAGTCACGCGTCCTCTGACATGACCGTCCTGATCACTTTACTCCATGCTGTCTTGTCACCCGCAACCTCCCATGTCTCTGGAGTCACACATTATCTGACATGACCCCCCTGATCACTTTACTCCATGCTGTCTTGTCACCCGCAACCTCCCATGTCTCTGGAGTCACACATCGTTTGATATGACCATCCTGATCACTTTACTCCATGCTGTCTTGTCACCCGCAACCTCCCATGTCTCTGTATTTTTGATATCTAATGGTCTGTTGATAAGATCTTTTTGGATGAAATTGATGTAAGTCAGCAGCTGTCCTCCTTGTGGTTTCTTTTCTTTCTGCAGTGCTTCTTTGAAAGTTAATTTTAATGGACTGTCATCTGGAAGTCGTATAACATGTTCTATCCATCTTAATCTTCTCTTTTTGATTTTAACCGTCCATTCCTCTGCCTTGTCTTTATTATACAGATCCTTGTTTGATATTTTCTTCGGTCATTTTATTCCTAGAATGTTCCTGAAGTTTCTTCTTTGAAATGCATTAATTTCTGATTCGTGTTGAGCTTTAATTGTCCATAATTCTGAGTTATAGAGAAACACAGTTTCCACAAGTGCAGCAAAGATTCTTAATTTTGTATCTAAACTGATCCTCTTACTTTCAAATTTTTTTATTAATTTCGTTGGCTTCATCACCCATTGGCAATATGCACATTCTTTCTCACTTCCAGACTTCTTCTTCTGTTGCTCTAAACGTCTATTGTCGGCGTTGAGCATCTGTGCCTTCTTAGAGCACCCCACTGTTTCCTGTCTGCAGCTAAAATGTTCAACTGCTGTGATGCTATTGTTAAGTTTGGTCTCAGCTATTGCAAAATTTAATTGTTAAATATTTAATTCAAATTGTTTTTGGTTTGCATGAAAAATCTCCATCCTTTCATGTGCCATAAGCTTAAAAGGTAAAAAATTGAAACCAATGACGATCTTTCACCGCCACAACTGAAAGATCTATTATTAAATTTTTGGTTTTTAGAGGAAGAAAATTTCTTCGGTTTATTTTTGCGCTTGAAAAGCTTCGAAAGTTGAGTATTAAAACAAAAACTAGACAACCGACTAGAAATCATTATTTTCTACTTTCTACAATAAAACCGGCGATAAATATTTCAGACCAGAACCAATGACAAAAGTCGTTTTCCAGGACTAATTACCGACTTAAAAAGCAGAAACTTACTAATGAAGCGAACGTGTGACCGGGGTGATAATTGCAAAACAATTTTATAATCAGTTAATTGTGGCTGCTTAATGCAGGGAAGTCGTTTAGGTGCAGCTTGTTAAATCTTTATTGGTGTAAATCGTTTATAATTCCTGTACAAAGGCTGTTGACTTCAGCCTAGAGCCATCCGTCCACTATCAGTAAGTAGGTATTGATGAGAGGTACAGCGCCTACAGTCTCTTGTACTCGCTCGCAAGGAATGTCAAATGTGAGAGTAATGTAGGAATAATGTTGTCTCGACTACGCTGTTAAAGTACTAGAAAAGGGGTACCTGAAGTAGGTTTCAGAAAAATCACCTTAAAAAATCATATCTCTTTTGAGCATTTTTATGCATATATTGTACTCGCGTTGAAATGATTTTTTATTTGTTTTCATTTTAAATTTCCTGCGACACTGTTCTGACTGCACCAGTACATGACGTCATATATGCACAATGGAAATCAGGAGAAGAAAAGTAAATGTTAAACTATGTCCCAAAAAACCTTCCATGCAAAGTTACATTATTTAATATTTCCTATACCTACTTGAAAGAGCATGTAACTAGAAAAGAAAATTATTAATTATTTAAAATGTTATTGACTCACCCTCCAGGGTGCACCACTCACTAATCAAAGACGAATTTTTAGCCTTATTGACAAGATACAGTAATTTAAAATTTTACTTAGTTAGTGACGTGTGAGCTCTTCTTGTGGCTAGACTACACTGTTAAGTCTGTTACGAACGATGATACTGTTTCGAAACTTGTTAATTTTAAGCGTCGTACTTTGGCTTTTTCCGAATCACCTTTTGCGGATTTGTCGCTCGAGAAACCTTCTTAATAGCTGGTATTCAAATTCGACGTCTATGGTAGATTCTGCTTACAATGTGTCGGCTAAAACATCATGCAACATCTTCTGAGTTGCACCAGGGTAAAAAATGACACCATTTTTGGTCAATTCTGCAACAAGGTGCAACATTATTTCCAGTATCGACAATGTTATTGACCGTGTTGTTTCGATTAATCGGTTACTGATTTTGGCGAAAACTGCGTGATTGGTTGGTTATCGGTGTTAAGGAAAATAAATAATCAGTATTAGACTGGTTATCTGTTTTGAAGTAAAATAATAATATGTTATTGGATTGGTATCGATTATACATTACTCTAAAAAGTCTAAAATTTTAAATTACAAAGCAAAATTATCGAACAAATCTTCTTTATCTTTCAGATAACGCAAACACACACACACACACACGCACGCACGCACGCACGCACACACACACACATCATCATCATCATCATCGTCGTCGTCGTCGTCGTCATCTCTGGAGTCACACATCCTCTGACATGACCCTCCTAATCACTTCATGCTGCCGTGTCACCCGCAACCTCCCATGTCTCTGTATTTTTGATATCTAATCGTGTGTTGATAAGATCTTTTTGGATGAAATTGATGTAAGTCAGCAGCTGTCCTCCTTGTGGTTTCTTTTCTTTCTGCACTGCTTCTTTGAAAGTTTATTTTAATGGACTGTCATCTGGTAGTCGTATAACATGTCCTGTCCATCTTAATCTTCTCTTTTTGATTTTAATTGTCCATTCATCTGCTTTGACTTTATTGTAGATCCTGGTTTGATATTTTCTTTGGTCATTTTATTCCTAGAATGTTCCTGAAGTTTCTTCTTTGAAATGTATTAATTTCTGATGCCCTTGTCGGCGAGGTACCGTCTGCAGTTCAACATATTACTTTACAAACATCCCCTATTTTATTGTGCAAAATAAACTCGTAATATTAATAAAGTCCTGAATACACGGACTGATTAAGCAATTCATCAGCTATTTTTTGGGGAATTTTCCCTCATGGTTTAGCATTCTTCCCGTATATAAGGCGGCATCAATAATACTTCCATCTTACATAACAGTTATATTAACATATGAATATGTGGTGGTAAAATACGTAAATAATTTTACATTCTAGGTAGATAAAATGCCAGCCTCCCTGGATGGTAATATCTCAGCGTGTAGATTTTCTCAACCTTTCGAAGCTCAGCTGGTAAAAAAGGCTCGTGGAAATTTTCCAATAAGTGGTTCATTGGGGGAGGGGTCTCGAAAATTTTTGAATTGATAATTTACCAGTAGACTGCTGCAAATTTGTGAGTTGGTAATTTACGGGAAGATAGCCGTGGATTTCGAACCACCTTCCTCATGCAGGGACAAGAAAGCAAATGCTGCTTGGCTGTAGTCTAGTGTAACTTTTGTTGTACTGTTAAAACTGTCTTCTTGATTGTTATGTCATAATATGTAATTGTAATTAGTTGTGCACAGACATCTTACTACCTCGCGTCTGCAGCAACAACAACAACAGCAGCAGCAGTAACAACAACAACAATAGTATTAAGTTCTGAGCAATAATATGATTGCTTAGCGACACTACTGAAACACTGCACGGTATCATTTTTGACACTCTTGTACCTAAACTAAGAAAAATCGAGTGATCTCCCTGAATGGAAAACGGAAATATTAGCTCGTGTACACGTACAGCACAAACAATCTCTAAAGCGCACTCACAAAGGGACAGCAAAACCAAAAATGTATCCAGCAACAAAGCATATTTACGGTTCTAAACACAACAGGGTCATTAACTCAGGTTCATGATAATCACGGGTCTTTAAAACTAGCGTATTTGTTCATAAAGTTCTTATCATTAATCATAATTAAACCGCGCAAACATTGTGATTCTGTATGTATGTGTGGCTCGGCTTGGGCAACTCGTGTGGAAGAATTACACAATGCTCGTGTTGGGTTCAATGCTTCAAATAGCTTTACATGATTTGAAGTTTGCCTGAAGGGAAGGCAGACGCAGGCGGGAACAGCTAACTATACTGTACTTGTATTCCTCAGTATTAAACATGGCTTTGTTCTTCGAAAATAACCACGTGTTTAGAGCATTAGAAATTGTTTTTTCGTATCTTTTTTATGCATTTTTGCATAGTATTATAAACGTGAAGTAGGTGGCTCTGTAGTAGTGAAGTTGATCAGCCATCGACCATCAGTGTCAGAAAAGCGAAAGTGCCAAAGTTCGTTCACATAGTAACCTTGAACATCTTACTCATCACTTAGTCTTCTCTTTGGGAACCTTCTCCTTCTGTATTTACAGGACTAGGGAATATTTACTGGCGTTCTTTTTTCCTAAACAGCGAAGTTTTCCTCCTATAATTACATACCATCATAAATACCATCACACCAGTACCACAACATACACACTAATTCAGAATTTATATATCCACGGCCACATTAATTAAATCATATTTTTTTCATTTTTTGTGCATAGTTGTAAATGTGTTTGATTTTATTCGTCGTTACTTTCCATTACTGCACAGTAGTTTCGATTGCACTGACGCATTTGCCTTTAGCAGTGTAAGTTTTTGTTAACTAACACTGATTGATCATCTCTGTAAAGTTTTTGTCAGTGATTATCAACGTACTTTAATGGCTAATAAAGATTATTATATTATATATATATATATACATCTCTCCTAATGCTTCACGACACGATAACACAGGAACACGAATGAACTCAGAACTGTGGAGTAAATTTATGGAGTGAATGAGTTTTAAACTGAAACTTTATCTTAAATATGGCGCTTTAAAACTTGGGAAATTTAATAACTGAAAGAAAAATACAGCCGTTTAGCGCCATTTGAAGTCAAAATTAAACGTGACCCTATTCATGCTATCAGTTGCGAGTTAAAAACGAACTTTATTAACTATATTATATATTAACTACATATAAAAACGAACTTTATTAACTATAGCTTGTTGTGTCTTTACATCTATAATAATAATCACAGGCCCTGTTAAAGAAGCCATTTTTTGCTTTAATAGTTTTTTTGCGTTTGGTTACAGCACAGCTTTAGGTTCGCAAGTTCGCATCTAGCTTTGTCAGTAAAATTTCAAAATCGCTTTACCAGCACAAGCGTGACAACTCAGCGTGAATTTTCTCAAGTTTTGATGCGTTTCTGATGAAAAGTTCTTGAGCAGTGTGTGCGCATGCGTTCTCCCTCCCTCTCTCTCTCTCTCTCTCTTTCTCTCTCTCTCTCTCTCTCTCTCTCTCTCTTTATCTCTCTCTCTCCTTCCCCCTTTCTCTCTCTCCCTCCCTCCCTCTCCCTCCCTCTCTCTCTCCTTCCCCCTCCCTCTCTCTCTCCCTCCCTCTCTCTCTCTCTCTCTCTCTCTCTCTCTCTCTCTCTCTCTCTCTCTCTCTCTCTCTCTCTCCTTCCCCCTTTCTCTCTCTCCCTCCCTCCCTCTCCCTCCCTCTCTCTCTCTCCTTCTCCCTCCCTCTCTCTCTCCCTCCCTCCCTCTCTCTCTCTCTCTCTCTCTCTCTCTCTCTCTCTCTCCTCTCCCTCATTCTCCCTCTCTCTCTCTCTCTCTCTCTCCCTCCCTCCCTCTCTCTCTCTCTGTCTCTCTCCGCCTCTTACCAGAAATTACATACGCATTATCAAATGGACGGTGACTTCACTAAACACTATTTCATATTAGGATAGGGCAGAGGTCATCGGTTACTGATTCGCATTCTTCCTTCAAAAATCCCCATTCAACCTGCCCGATTTCCGGGAGGGGAGGTTGAACGGGAGTGAATAAGCGGGGAAGGATCTAGCAGGCGTTCACTGGTGTATATTACTGCATGAGTGAGCGAAAAGAATGTTAGACAATTGATACATTCACGTATGAGGATCACTGCAATTATTTCTGCTTTACCTGGGTGAGGTTGTTCACCTTTACCTATGCCCATGAATCACTGACATTGCTTCTTATTAAACACTTATTATTTTGTTCACTTGAGTATGAGGATTTTCATTCACCGCCCGCACGAAAGTTTGACAACAATTTGAATTGAAATTCTTCTTCAAAGTGAATATATTTCACCTTTCGTACGTCGCGCTGGTTGGAGGAAAAATCTCTCTAAACTTTGGCAATGTAGGTTGTTAGAAGAAAGAAATAACATGGCCTACACTTTGTTTATTTTATTTTATTTGTAATGCATCTCTCCCCCCCTCTCTCTCTCTCTCTCTCTCTCTCTCTCTCTCTCTCTCTCTCTCTCTCTCTCTCTCTCACTCTCTCCTCCTCCTCCTCCTCCTCCTCCTGTTATCAGAAATTGTAGACACATTATCAATGGACGGATCTATGAACAGAAGTCGAGAGACTTATAAACCCATTTAAAGCATCGTAAAATATATCGACAATGTATAGAGAGTAAATTTACAGCTAAAAGTACAGAATAATTGGTACATGGTTAGTACAATATAAACACATACGTATGTGTAAATAAATTAAAAGTACAGTCAACATAAAAGGGGAAAACAATAAAAATGGAAAACTTGATTAATACGATAAAATTATATAATTATGGTAAAAAATTTACATCTTAGATCATTTATCAAATGACACGTTTTCTAGTAAATATTTTTAAAAAGTTTCTTAAATTTATTTACATTACTGGCTTGTTTTATTTTATTGGGTAAATTATTGCACATTTGAAAAGCACAACTAAAATATTTTGTTTACGTAACAAACCGGAACCCTGAATCATTATGCGTAATTAAAATGCGTCTGGACTTGTCAGATTCACGCATTCAACCGTTAAATTAGTAGTAAATTTAATCACTACTGCAAAAACGCACAGCAAATTGACGAATTGACAAAAGAACGTTAAAAACTGAAATCAAACCGCCAGTTGTGCGAGAAAAATTAAATTTATCTACAAAATTTGAAATTCAATTTCAGCGTATTGAAAACTTCTGTATGTACAGTAAAAGTTATACTGATATAAATATTGGTCTAAGCACTAAAATTACGGAAACAGTAAAAATAGGAAAGCTTAGTACGGATAAATTTATTCAGAGGTATTTAAAACAGTGAAAACTTCAAAAAAGCAGGCCTTCACTTAGGGCTGCCACCACTCCTGATTTCGCCCGGAGTCTCCTAAAATTCGTTAGCTAAATAATAGATTAAAAACTTAATTAACGCCGGGCGATCCCAACTATTGATCACATCACAAACTAACATAATTTTCAACAGTAAAAATATTCCACGGGCGTATTGCACGTGTTTTTAAAAGCCAAGATGGATGTACAGTGATACTGTAAGATATTCAGTGTGTTGTACTAAAATTAGGCAACTTTTAAGACAAAAATTCAAATTTCAAATTTACCGCTGTGCTCACACATGAGCTGTCGAACGTGTGCAGCTTGTCACAAACTAACACATATGAACTGAGAGGTACAACACCTGTTTTCTGTGCAATGCGTCTCCGAAATGCAGGCGCTAGTGCCCGTCTAACTAGCGAATAGCGAAACGTAACAGCGAAGAACTAGTGGCACGAACGTAAAATTGTATTTGTGTGGTAATGATTATTCCACGTAAGTCATTTTTGAAAAAATAGTACGTTTCCTTTCAATATTTTAAAGAGTAGATTGTTTTGACTTGCAATTTAAGATTGGGTCCGGTTTTGCTTTAAACATTGTTCTTATCTTAACACAAATCTTAAACGCGTCAGATTTACATCTTACTTACAACTTACATCCCTACAATGTAGCTACAATCCAGATCTATAACATATGTGGCATTGTACTAACTTGTAGGCTGGTTGTAACTTATAAGTTTACAAAGTAATGTATCAAACCTTTTTTTATACAAATACATCAAATGTTCCTTTCCACAAATGCTTTACGTGATATGATTAGGACATGATCGTAATGTGATCTTAATCTTAATCTGTCAGAAGCATGTCAGGCAAAGAATTTGTGGAAAGAAATACTAGAAATGGACGCTCTGTTTGCTAGGCTACAAACTACAATTAGTTATAATACGATGTATCTGCCTACTAAGATACAGATATAGATGTCAGCTGGTTTACACGACAAAGTCTTAAAACTGTTAAAATAATTATCATGTTGACACATGTTCATGAATTATATATACGATTTATTTCGAATTATTGTAATTCAGTGCATTTATTATGTTTGTTACATAAATAAATAACAAAAAATGTCTGTTGGCAATAAGAAAAATGATATTTTTACATAAATAAAAAATTCCATTAAAGTTTTTATTAACTAACACTGATTGATCATCTCTGTAAAGTTTTTGTCAGTGATTATCAACGTATTTTAATGGCCACGTACATTATGCGATATCGATACTGTTTTTATGTTACAGAATCATAAATTATTCCCTACATAAATATTACATAATATCACTTAAAGATCTGCTGATTGTCTACAAAGGAAAAATCACTTCTGCGTAAGTTGCTTAAAACATCTTGACCAAATTAAAGAGTGGAGCTTTGAACCCATTATTGGCTCATTGTGCGCATGCGTATTACTCATCAAGCAAACAGCTGTACAGAGCCACCTACCAAGTTCTCACCTCTTAAGAGGAAATATCCGAAAGGAACTCCTATAAAACCGTCTGTGTATTTAAGTCATAATTACCCGGTCGTCATTAAATCTAATATGAGACATCATCAAACGTGACATTGATAGAGCAATGCACGCAAAGATTTCCCTGTAACTAGTTCTCTGATTTTATGGATTTCACTTCGCTAGTTCATGAGGCACATCGCCCCGCTTTGTCTTGCTTTTCCCACGAGGTAAATTACTCGCGTTCATACACTGCGGCAGTTATTTAACATCTGACTTTACAATTTAACGCATTATTACTGCACTGATTAGTGCAATGTATAGAAATTCGTGTTTATTACGAGTTTGTTGTATTCTTCAACATAAATGGGAAGCCTTTGGGTTGTTCTGCTAAACTTTTATAGGGGTGTCTTTAAAAAAATATTATAGGGCTGATGTTTTTGTACAATTTAACATAACACAACGCAGTTTAGCAATCGACTGAAACGCCTCCCATTAATGTTTAATGCTTTTTTCGTAAGTCATAAGTCATTTATTTCACATTACACATTTACAATAGTTTCATGTACAATATATAGTGAAAGGGCCTACTATTCACTACATAAATATTTTAACTAACCTCTTTTCTTACTCATAATTAGCTTTTTGATAGTTATTCTATTTATATGGTTCAAGACTACATCTACAAACTGAAATAAGGAATAAAATTTAAATAAATAATAAATAATGTCCTGCTTCTAGATGAACCATTTATACTGCTGTTTTTGTAAAACTTTTGACAACGTTTCGCCTAACTTGTGTATAGCATCTATAGAATGATTTTATTGCAAGGTTTTAAGGCTTCCTTTAAGGCTATTATTAATAGCATTCTTATGTCAACATAGCACAATCTATTATCTTTCTTCCTACCATTTCCATTAACACACCCTTTAACCCTTCCTGTGTGATCTAACCTTTATCCCAGTTCTTTTTTCTCTTGACCCATCCATTCTTTTTTATCGGGTTCACATGAAAGTGGGCTTATACAAGCCTTTGCTTCTCTAGCCCACTGAAGTATAATTATTTTTTTATGATAACGATAGTTTATGAAACATAACAAGTTAATACACTATGATGTAATAATTTCGATGTCACTGTGTGCTTAATGTCATTATATTGTACTGAATGTGATAATAATAAACAAAACTAAACTAAACTAAGCATATTTGCCAATGTTTCAATAGCTTTGACCCTTTGCAAAATCCGTTTAACCCTTTCAGTCCCAAATTATTTTTTTAATAAGAAATTTTTTTTTGGCTTGGTACTTTTGTTCAGTATGTCCATCTTGTTTACACATAATAATTATTTTTTCCTACCTGTGCCCGCGTGCTAAATATAGCCTGTACCCCACGGGATACATTGGGATTCCGTGGAAGCATAAAATGTGCTTCATTTTGCAACTGCTGATAATTTTTTAAAGTATTTGAGGCATTTAGTATGCACGCTATGCTGATCTGTACAAAGTCGTGTCTAAAATACTGTACCTTGCACAGTTTTTTATGCTATGTGGATTTTCTAGTTTGCCATTTTATCACCATTTTAGTCTATTGTTATTGGCTTAAATAAAAATAACTATTAACAGATCAAATAACTGTCAGTTTTAAAATTTTATTAATTTTAAAGGCAGAAAATGTTCTCGTATCCCACGGGATACAACGGGTATGAAAGCGTTAAAAACATTAATGATTGGATAACCCATAAGTTTCACTGATTCAATTGGAAATAATCGATAAACACGTAAACACGTAGATTGGGCCACCTGCCTAGGTCGTCTCTGCCCCACTTTCACTTTAGACTTTGTGGTTACCGTTGTCATTGTTTCCACCTGCTCCTGTAAACAAAACTACGTTTGTGTGAGCTTTGGAATGTTTACTGTTCTAACAACTCACGTAAACAACCCCATCAAAACATTGTCCCTGATGTCAGTGTAGTTCTTCTATAGATACCAACATTGCCGAAACGGCGAAAACTCCATATTTTCCAACATTCAAGCTTTTGCTTCAACCGTCAAACCAAAATTTCACACTCCTAACTTACACCTGCAACTTTGTGCAACTTCTAACTTTCAATCCAACAAAATTTTTGTTACAAATTAGTTGTTAAATTAACCTAAAATAACTAACCTAGCCATGGAAACCTTAAACTTCACATGATAAGCTGAACACCTTTAGAAATTCCTGTATAAAGTAAGGGCCACAATTATAAAGGTTTATGTAATAATTATTATTGTTGTTGTTGTTGTTGTTGTTGTTGTCATCGTCTCTGTCGTCAATGTTATTGTTGTCATAGTTGTTGTAATTAATGTTGTTTTTGTTGTCATTGACGTTGTTGTTGTTGTTGTCATTGTCGCTCTCGTCACTGTTGTTGTTGTTGTCATAGTTGTTGTGATTGATGTTGTTTTTGTTGTCGCTGTTGCTATTGCCGTTGTTTTTGTTGTCGTTGTCATTGTCGTCACTGTTGTTGTTGTCGTCGTCGTCGTTGTTGTTGTCGCTGTCGTCATTGTTGTTGTTGTCGTAGTTGTTGTAATTGATGTTGATGTTGTTCTTGTTGTTGTTGTCGTTGTTGTAATTGATGTTGTTGTCGTTGTCATCATCGTCGACGTTCTCGTTCCCGTTGTCGTTTTCGTCGTCATCGCCATCATCATTACCTTCCCCATCATCTTAATCATCATCGTCATCAACAACAACATCAACTTCATTATGACCGTCATGTAACATTTAAATTGTTCAAATGACATCCCAAACCCTCTACGCATATTTTAATCTATGGCAAAGAGCCAAAGACATTCAACCATCTTTCTGATTCTATGACAGTTAAGTAAAAACCGTTTACTTTGCTCCACAAGATTGACCGATAAGAAAACAAGGCCAAGTGTTTCTTTCTTTCATTAACAAGATCTACCAGGAGAACTTTCCCAGAGTGTCAGTTTTATCTGATGGACAATCAGGAAGTTAAGTCGCTACAATAATGTACTCTACACAGAAATAGCTTAGAGTAAAACGCTTGACCACAAAAGAAGTGAAAGTCCACTGTATCAGGGGCTCGCTGGGACCAGTTTAGCGTCTTATGCACTTCTTTAAAGTCTTTGTCCGCGATTGGAAACTACGTTAAAAGTTCGGCCGTGTGAATGAGCCCAGGTTTTAACTATGAAAATGGAAATGGCTATGCAAATACAGTCGCCTATTCAGCGCTGTTTAATTTGTCAAGTTAAATTTCGACGCGCCGGTTTAGATTATGCTGGTATGTAGTTCCCTGACCTCGGTTCACAGTGTATCAGTGCGCCCGTTCTACTGTCACACGGGGACAACAAAATTAGGTTTCAGTTTCGGATTAAATTTCTAGGAATAATCACGGGCACTGACAGTTCAAAACTCCCGAAAAATTGTAATCCTTGAAGGAAAGCACGCAATGAGTCGAGAGAGAGAATAACCACGTCAAAATTTTGTTTTCATTAAGAAATGTTCACTAATCATGCTGAAATAAGAAAATATTTGTATCAAAAACAACAAAAATATTACTAGATCTAAACAAACTTTATCAGCAATTTTTGATTATTTCTAGAAAAGGGGATTTTAGAAAGTGAAATCCTTTAAAATGTCAAAATGAATTTTTCCCGCCAAATTGCATTAAAATGGAGGAATAAAAGTAAGCCTACCTATAAGCGGTGAATGAATACATGATTACGTTTGTAAACTAATGAGCATAATTAATTCATTAGTGAAATTAAAACAACAAGTGCCTGATTATAGCGTAAGTTTATTTTTCGTCAGTTGAAACCAGAAGTTCAGGAAACAATGAGGCAGAAATGAACATCAGTAACTTCACTTAATGTTAATAAAACATGCCAGATGTTTGATGCGAAATATTTTGAAGTTTTTGATAACCTCTAAAAAGCAGTTTTACATAACAGCATTTAAAATCTCGCAAGGTACTAGACAGCAAACTTAACGAACTTTATAACTAAAACTTTGTGAGAAATTTAT
>JAQGDQ010000338.1:40461-167961 GCA_030141605.1 Tubiluchus corallicola | reverse complement strand
AGTTTTCAGTTCAACCAGAATTCCGAAATTTACAGGCGCATGTAACAGGATACGAAAATTTGACAGTGAATGTAAAAATACTGGAAAAATTCGGTGCCATTATTATGGCTATATAATTGTGTTACACGCGGGCTTTCGTAGTTTAAACTGCTTTCAAACGTACAGGGTGCTCTAAAAGAAGTGCGCTTTAGAAATTTTTGATGCAAAATGCCGATCAAATCACAAAAAATGCTACCAAGTTTAGTGGAGAGCAATAAGATTATTGATTTTTTTGCAGCAACAAGAATTCTGGGCCTTATGAGAAAATAGTTCCGGCCATAAGTCCAGTGATTTCTTTCCCAGAAATTCTTTTAATACAATCAAATTTAGTATTTCGATCAACAAAAATGAAATTTTAATGTACTAGCCACTATGCTACTTATGTCCCCAATTTTTAGTACGTGTATCAAAGAATTTTAATTTTAAATGTGGTTTATTTTTTATTATAAAATGATTCTTTAACATCCAATTTTTTCGTCTTTGTTCTTTAACTAAACGGATTACATTTTCTTAGTGAGGTATACTAATTCAGGTACAGTAACGGAATTTTCCGGTCATCCTGTACACAAGTCTATTGTCACAACAATCTTTTGTTTCTAATGTAAGATTAACTCGACTGATCGACGAACAAGAGCTAGCTAGGAGGACCGGAAATTCGGTAATAGCCCTCTTTGGCAGGAAATGCGCTTAAAGTGTACAGTGACCCGCCCCAGGGCACGGATAAATTCGTGTAGATATTGGAAAAATTGTTTAAAATACCAAGAGTTACGCAACAAGCCAAATTTCGCTAGGAGGCCTTAATGTCAAGCATTTTTATTTGGTTTTACGAAGTTTATTAAAATTGAAAATGTATCTTTCATGCCAGCTCACTTTTATCTCTCTCAGTAGTAGTAGTAGTAGTAGTAGTAGTAGTAGTAGTAGTAGTAGTAGTAGTAGTAGTAGCAGTAGTAGTAGTAGCAGGGCTAGCAACCATCACCCTTATCATCATCAACATCATCGTCATCATCATCGTCGTCGTCATCGTCGTCATCATCGTCGTCATTATTATCTTCATCATCATCATCTTCATTATCATCATCGTCATAGTCGTCGTCATCATCATCATCATGATCATCATCTTCATCATCATCATTGTCATCATCATCATCATAGTCGTCATCATCGTGGTCATCATAAACATCATGAACATCGTTCTGATTAACGTCATCATCGTCGTCATCGTCATCAGGATCATCATTGTAATTATTGATAGTGAATGATGATTAGTTAGTTAATTCATATTTTTCTTTTACGCAGGTATCAACAGTACATGGTACTATTAGTCAACAAGATATAATAATAGACCAAGAACTTGGTTTATTTGCGTGTCAAGTGAATGCTGATGATACAAGCTTACATTTGTTTAATATATCCTCGCTGTGTGATGGAGTAGATAACTGTGTTAGTAAAGTAGATGAGGATGTTACTAAACTTCAGTGCAGAGGTGAGTTGACACGTTCTTTGTGCTTCATAGCCATTTCGGCTTACATAAGTAGATGTGTTAAATTGATCATTAAGTATTGATGAAAATTGTTAAAACTGAAACGTCGTTTAGTAGGTTGGCTGACAGTCGCTCCCCCCCCCCGTCACTTATTATATGTATCAGTTAACTCATCAGGCACTCAGTCAGCTAGTTAGTCACTCAGACAGACAATCAGACAATTAGTCTATGTAATAGAGTTGCTTTTAGGGAGAATGATATTTGTAAGCATTTAAGAGAATGGATAGAAGTTTTTTATTGTTTTCGGTAACGCATTGCCGATGTGATTTTTATAGTTTATTCATTCATTTACTTTGTATGTCACTAACTAGTCATAATTGTAAATATTTATAACTGTTGTATGTAACTTTTTGTCCTGAATGTATTTTTGTATAATATTATAATATATGAACCTAGAGTTTGCAATAAAGACTTAAATCAAATCAAATCAAAATTAAATCTCTGAGATGATGCAGTCCTGCTTCTTGATCCATGAATCAACTGCCAGTAAATAATAGTGCCATTATTTAGTGTCAATAATAACCCAATAAATGTGTAAGGAGGGAAGGGTGAAAAGCTCAGTGAAATGGTGCGTGCTTAACGACGGAAGTAAAGCAATGCCGAGTTTGGCTAGTGAAGAGATGGGTGACAGGATGGAAGTTACCTCTGGAAGTTCAGTGTCTCAAGATATTATCTTTATGGTACGCTGGGTTTCGGTTCTGCCATAACCTAATAACATTAACTGACTGTTTAGCACTCGATTCCGGCGTGGTGAAAGACAAAATTTTGAAGCAAGTCGTCCCGCCAATTTATACAACTTTAAAATGCTTATTAAATTGTCAAAAATTGTAAACTATGAACAGTGAATAATGGAGGTGGTTACATAATTGTCACGTGGCACATTATCGTTTTAATTAAATAGTTTGGAAATATTCTGCATATTTGAGTTTTTAACTATCAAGTCCGCATTAGGTTGGAAAACACTGGCATCCATGGCTGCTCTTTTCATTTGCCGAGCGAATTAATAACAAACAAACACGCAGACAGATAGACAGACAGACAGCAGACACACACACACACACACGCACGCACGCACGCACACACATACACATACACATACACATACACATACACATACACATACACATACACATACACATACACATACACATACACATACACATACACATATACATATACATATACATATACATATACATATACATATACATATACATATACATATACATATACATATACATATACATATACATATACATATACATATACATATACATACATACATACATTTATTTATTTATTTATTTATTTATTTATTTATTTATTGACTTCTTACAATACGGTTTCATATGGCCTAAACGCAACATATATGTAGTATGTAGACAGACGGACAGACAAATACACAAGTAGACACGCAAGCAGATACACAGATAGACAGACAGACAAGCAATATAAGAAAGCAAACAAGCTGGCAATTAACTAACCAAACAAACATATTTTTCTTTGCAGAGGACTGCTCACCAGAATGTGTTAATGGTGCATGTTTAAATAACAAAGGAGCTCAATGTTATTGTGATTGCGACTGGGGTGGCGAAGCCTGTGATATTCCAGGTGAGTCATTTCATTAAGGCTTTTTCACACATCTCAGGCAACGGTCGCGGTAACTCGTGTGTTGTTTGAAAATATGTATTACGAATTACGTATCTGCAAAATTGCTTATTATTGTCCACACTTGGTAACGGTCGCCGTTGGATTGCCGTCGCCGTAGATCGAGTACTGTTTGAAACCGTGCATTATAAATTGAATCCATCTTTTGTTGTGTTGTTTGGCTAATGTTTTTTATGTCCTGGGCGCAGCATTCTCTAATTAAACTCAGCTTACGTAATATTTGTTGTTAATAAGAATTACAACATTTATATTAACTCAGTAGTTAACGTTTAATATTAATTTCTAAAATTTTTGTACACAAATACAAAAAAAAAATCAATGTTTTAAAAAGGAATTAAAAAGTTAATAAACTTAAATAAATACACTGTGCAATATTTGCAAAACAGATTAGTCAATTAATAAAATATACCAATGAAATTAATATGGTAAAATTTTATATGTATTGTATATTATATATATATATATATATATATATATATATATACATTTATGCAAGGAAACTATTAACCTAGTTTCTACGTGATAGTTATTAATTACATGTATTTGCATAGCGCTTATATTCAAACACGCTGCACAGCTGCTTTTTGTCTAATACGTTGCACCTGTTCGTTATGTGGCACTTATGTAAAAGCTGAGCTCAATAACTGCCTGTGGTGAGTTATAAAATGTTACATGAATATGAAAGTATATACATTTTCCGAAGAGAATTTTTCTCGAGAATAACTTGTTCACCATAAATTGTCCTATATCGTTTCTTGCAAATAAAACTAATATCACTATATTGGCGTTGGTTCACCGACTTTACCTAAAGACGGTTTTTACCTATTGTAGGCCTGCTGAGACTGGAATGCTGATTTAAAAAAGGCTAAACTAGTTAAAACTACAGTGGTTTTCAAATTCATTAAGTTTTTAAACAGTTTTTCTGTACGTCTTACAATCAATGTTTCAGTATGAGATAGGCGATGTGTCATACTACAAATTCTGCAAGAACATTTCTAAATACCGTAGATGTAGAAAAAATAACGACATTGAAGAAATAGTTGATGTTTATAACTAAAGTCTGCAAACAGGAACTAAAAAACCCTAGACAAAACGCGAAGTAATTAATGCAGTCATCAACTTTTACAAAATTGTAGTCTAGGCAAACAGAAACTAAAAGAACCTTAGTCAAAAAGCGAAGTAATTAATGCAGTCATCAACTTTTACAAAATTGTAGTCTTGGCTTACAGACACTAAAAAAACCCTTAGACAAAACGCGAAGTAATTAATGCAATCATCAACTTTTACAAAATTGTAGTCTAGGCTTAGAAACACCAGACAGACCTAACCAAATTAATTTGAAATTGAGTCTTTCCAAAAACGACATCAGTCTCCACGACAGCCAATCACCTGGAAGCACATTTGTTTGGGCCATTTCCATTTACCGGTTGCGGGATTTTGGTAACCTGGCAAAAGACGAAATGCGCTGATGTATGCAGGAGGCTTGAAATTTATGTACGAATCCAGATCTTTCGAAAACATCATGAACGCTTCTTCGTCTCCGCCATCTTCAAATTTGTACTTGAGAACTGTCCAGTCGTTAGGATCCTTTCCTTGTTCAACAAATTTCACTCCTCTTATGCCATCGTCCCCAGTACATACAGCAGGGAATTTGATCCATTCCACGAACATGTTGTTTTTCAGCTTTACATGAATGGCTGTTTTGTCATAGTCAGCTGGCACTGGCTCCTCTTCGGCAAGGCTCCCGCCAAACGTCTTTCTCAATCTTTCCCCATCTACCTCATACTGTAGCCAGTTATTAAGCTCCTTCACCTTCTCAGCACCTGTGTCAAAACCCTTGTAGAGAAATATCTCGGCACAGCCTCTTCCGCATGTCATGTTCTTTGAGCATTGTGCTCTTTCTTTGCCGTCGACTGTGTACTTCGGATCTTGACTCACCACTCTTAGACATTCTGTATCACCTTTGTCACATCGGTAAGTGTTAAATTCGTAGATTTGCCCAAGATTTTCTGCCTCGTCTACTTCGCTTTGAGCCCATGATGTTGTAACAGTCATCGACACACATAGTAAGGTACTGAAGACATATTTTGAAGCCATGTTCTTCAAGCACTAGATAAGGCCAGCAGATTTGAACATCCACATGTGCTCTACGCTCGTTTTGTTCTAAAATCCAAATCAGATAATAATAATAACTTCCTTGAATTCTTAAATCCGTTTCATTGTTATTTAATTGTAATTTAATTGTCGTATTGTTTTTATTTATTCCATTTATACTCTGGTATTTTACTATATAGTATAGTCTTTAGGTGATGTTGGCCACTAAGTCATAGTCTGTTAACTAAGTAGGGCCAATTTTTTCTCAGAAAAGTCACGCCCTACAATTTCTTAAGGATATTGGTATCCAAGCAACAATAAAATTAGTTACACAAAAACGGGGCTAAAGTTTACAATTCCCCACACACAAGTAATTAGTTCGTGAAGCAGATTTGGATTAGGGTCAGGGTTAAGATAACGGGTTAGGGCAAGGGTTAGACTTAGGGTTGGTATAGGGTTAAGGCTGTATTAGGGTCAGGGTTAGAGTTAAGGTTTGTGTTAGGGCTAAGGTTAGGTTAGGGATTAGGGTTAGGGTTAGGATTAAGCTTAGATTTAGGATTAGGGCTATGGTTGGGGTTACATTAAGGGTTAGAGAAAGGGTTAGGGTTAAGGTTAGGGCTAGGGTTTGGGTTAGGGTTAGTTTTAGGGTTTGTTTAGGGTTAGGGTTAGATTTATAATTACGGCTAGGGTTGGGGTTACATGTTAGGGTTAGAGATAGGGTTCGAATTATAAGGTTAGGGCTAGGGTTGGGGTTATGGTATTGAAATTGTGTGGGGAATTGTAATCTCCTTCCAAAAACGGGCAGCGATAAGCTTAGCAAGAATAACAAAACATAAATAAATAACCCAAGAATATTTTTATTAAATATAACCAATCTTAGTTACAAAAAGACGGCAGTATCTATTTTACAACTCCATTGTCACAACTTTCCTATATGAGGATGTCAAAAATGCTTTATCATTGGCAACAAAGATTTGTCCATCTGTAATGACCTATAACGGGTTTAACCATAACAGTTCGTATGCTCACGATTATGTAATAGGTTATATAATAGTGGACTTTATTAACAGTCAAAATATTTATTTCAGGTCAGTGTTAAGGTTAATGCTAATTACACAAAAGTCTTAAATAAATTAAAGAAAAAGTTATCTAAAATTAAACTAGATAAACATAAACTGATGTCTTGGAGAAATTGAAAAAAATACGGAGCAAAGAATTGAAGTCTGAAATTTTAACAATACATTAGTGTAGTCTGCAAGCGCTAGACAATTTTAATGTTTTAATCAAACTTTCAAATTTGAAGCAAGGTCTTTCAAAAAGTCTCATTAGTTTCCATAGCAACCCATCACTTGGAAGCACATTTTCCTTGGCCATTTCCATTTGCCGTTTCTAGTGTTTACGTAACCTGGCAACAGACGAAACGCGCTGATGTATCCAGGAGGTTTGAAATTTATGTACGAATCCTGACCTCTTGGAAAATTCA
Source organism: Tubiluchus corallicola (assembly GCA_030141605.1). Lineage (NCBI taxonomy): Eukaryota > Metazoa > Priapulida > Priapulimorpha > Priapulimorphida > Tubiluchidae > Tubiluchus > Tubiluchus corallicola. The sequence goes on along the minus strand of JAQGDQ010000338.1, from coordinate 161,137 downwards.
TAAACTCTTCTTCGTCTCCGTCCTCGCCGAGCAGATACGTCAGAACGGTCCAGTCGTTAGGATCTTTGCCTTGCTCGACAAACTTCACTCCTCTTGCGCCGTTCCGTTTAGTACACTGAGCCGGGAATTTCACCCATTCGACAAACATCTCCTTCGTGAACTGTACATGAATGGCTGTTTTATCGTAGTCAGCTGGTTCCGGCTTATCATCGACAAGACGTCCCCCGAACACAGTTTCCCCATCTACCTCTTTCACCCAGTCATCAAGCTTCTTCACCATCTTGGCATCTTTGTCAACCCCCTTGTAGAGAAATATCTCGGCACAATCTTTGCCGCATGTTATGTTCTTTGAGCATTGTGCTCTCTCCTTGCCGTCGACTGTGTACTTTGGATCTTGGCTCACCACTCTTATACATTCTGCATCACCTTCGTTACATTGGTAAATGTTAAATTCGTAGACCTGCCCAAGACTTTCTGGTCTCCTCGACATGCTAGGATTCTGTGCCATTGTAAGAACCACATATATTATTGAGAATACGAAGACGCTTTTTGAAGCCATGTTTCTGTTACTAGTTCTCAAGTTGCCTATCAGATAGAAGGGAACAGATTATGAACCATTCGCACTTTTACTCGATTCCTCAATATCGCTTGTGTTCCAAAATCCAAATGAGCATTCTTAAACCTACATTAATTGTTATGACCGATATTGTTATAACAACGTATAGATTATTATGACCTGTAGTTTCGTCACTGCATTGTTTTTTATTCTATTTATGCCTCAACGTTTAACTGTATTATTATAACATATAGGCAATGGTGGCCACAGTCTGAATCTGTTTACTAATCCTTAGAGATGAATGCACTTGGGACATTGCAGCGAGTAGGGAGTCCTGGCATAGGGAGGTTAACAGAATCATGTCCCTGAACGTATAATGATGATGATGATCCAATGAATTGTACGTCCAAGACATGATTCTGTTCACCTCCTTTTGCCAAGGTCAACCTCGGGTGTAAGATACTCGCTTATAAGGGACCACCAACAACCGATTTTTCATAATGTTTCATATATGTAAAAATCTTCGTATATAAGGTACTCGGATATAAGGGACTTTTGGTTATAAAGGACGATATCTTCAGGTTCCGCGTAGTAGAAACCTAGGTAGATTACCTCACATATAAGGGACCCTATGATCAAAGTGAAATTGATGGATAACCTCTATTTTTCGCAAATTTGGCCTTCAAAAGTTCGGTTTCTGCGGTCACATACATCTCGCTTCACTGAAGGAGCTTCCTACATACCGTATGCACTGAATGTGTACAAAACCACAAAAAAAAACACAAAAAACACAAACACCCCACCAACCCAAACACAAAAGGGACCATTTTATCCCGATGTATCCCTTATATCCGAGGTTGAGTGTAAATAAAAAAGAAACAGCCAAAATTCTGGCAATAATTTAGGTTCTTTCTTCCCATTTAGAGGCAAAATACCCACACTCTTACAGTCTGATATTATTTACAGATTTCAGTATAGCAGCTGCAATGCTGCTTAGCTTGGCAAAACATTCAGACATTGTGACCAGAGCTACAAAAAAACGTGGACTTATTAATAAAAGAAAGCTTATCTATGTACCCTAATAAGCCTCTGTTTATCAATTTCTTTAACTTTATTTTCAAACACTTAGCTATTTGTTACTGTATCAATTTCTTTTCTTCAGGTCTGTCTGATCATTACCTATTTGGCTTTTTGTAAATACACAATTAGTGTATAAGTTACGGTATCAATTTCTTTTCTTCGGGTCTGCTTATTCATTACCCATTTGGCTTCTGTTAACTACTTAATTAGTGCATAATGGTCTCTGCCTATATAAACTGACTGCACGTTTGTAAATTTACCTCTGATGATGACAGCAGTAGTCTGTCGATACGTTTGACATTATTTTAACTATGTAAAATAAGTTTTAAGAAAATTGTGTTGTTTTAACTACAAAGGAAAATTTCTCTTACAAAATCGATGCCCACCCAGCAGGAGTTTGGTGTCATTAATCCAAACAAGAATAGGGTTGTTCACACCAAATAAAAGTAACAGCAAGAAGATCAACAAGAAGAAAAAATAATAATAAAGAAATAATCCAATTTTCCCAGAATGTTTTTATTAAATTATGGCGAGTTTGAGTCCCCAAAAATGGTGATATTCGTTGTGCAAATACGTTGGCCAGCGTCAAAGGTTTCCTACGGGAGATTATTAAGACTGTTTTGTCATTGATAGTAGGAGTTAGGACTAATTCGTCATAACAACTGGCTGTATTTTGATTTCAATTGTATACTGTCTGCGTTCCTTGCTTTATTTTCTTGGGCAACATCCCGTGGGACAATTCGTGAGTCGATCAAAGGCAAAGGTTTGTTGTACAAGATATATCGACTCTGCAATACTCTTTGAAGTAAATTTTCAAAAACATTAACCTATGCTCAACACGTTCCCGAAACTATCCGATTAGGTAACAATATGGCGTTATTTATGCAGTATTATGATAGTTTAATATTATGCCAGGTCACGTTTGCTTATCTAAGAAGCTTGTTGTGTTAATGTGTTAACAATAGCGTAAAATTGGATCTCCAGCAGTTTCACTGACCTTTGCATCACTTGTTCTTTTCTTGTAGCCTAATATCTGTCGTATATATAGATATGTAATCGCATATATTAATTGTACTGGTATGTTATATAATATATATATATATATATATACATAAGATTCGAGGCTACAGCTTCGACGACGGCACCATTTGCGGCGATCTATACATCAAACGAAAGGTCTCGATCTAGTGTCGTGCCATTGGGGGTTTATTTTTCGAATCGGGCCCAGCGGGACGAACGGGGGACGAAAAACCTCCAAAAATGGCCATTTTTCGGCTGTTTTTTGCAAAAGTTATACGTCTGAGATCTGGAGAACGAGAACGGGCCATGGGTGGTGCTGGCTATGGATAGATAGCCCGTTCAGCGGTGGGTGTAGTAGTTGTATTTAGAATTCGCGAGAGGGCCACGGCGTCCCGTAACGGGCGTTTTCCCGGACCCAACTCGCGATTTTTTTCGAAATTTTGACCATTTTGAACAGCATGCGGAAAAAACGTTCTAGCGGCGCCTGATGGGACTCTCGAAAGGAGATATGTGGCTCTTTAGAATATTGAAATTAATATTCTTGAATACCTCAAAATAGTACTTCTTGTGTAGCTACTGAAACACGCCGCATATACTAGCTACGGTTAACGGTAAACTCATTGTCTGGCCAGTGCCAGATATTTCCGGGAGCAACGCTTCTCTAGGACACAATAGCTGCACTATTTGGTTTGAAAGTAAGAGTGTGCTTTCTGTCCATTACTGTGTGTGTGTAAAGTACTTCAGCTGTAGTTCAAACAGCGGAGGGATATAGTCACACCAGCAACTAGAAAACGAAATCATGCAACCCAGAATTCACCTGGATTACCTGTATATTTCCTTATAACCAGTGGCGGCTCGTATATAGGTACTGTGGAACTGCAGCACCCCCTATTTTCACTCGATATTATCGTTAATATTCAATATATTAAGTCATTTTTCTCTATACTTGTGCGGAACCGGAGCACATGAGGGTAGTACTGTTTGCTTCATAGCCCAGCACAGTGTGCTCCAGCAACGCGGTGTTTGGCTGTTGTGCGCATGCGGTCATGTTTGAGCCCAGGTAGAGAAAGTACTGTCACTCACGCAGTTTGTTGTCAGTTGTCACGTGTTTGTCCTGAATGGACAAGCTTGAACTGCGACAATTTAGTCTATTAGTAAGGAAGAAATATTTCTTGCAATATTAAACGGGCACTAGCGCCTGCATTTCGGAAACACATTGCATAAAATCAGGTGATCTATCTCTCAATTCGGCTGTGTTAGTTTGTGACGAACTACGCACGTTCGATAGTTCACGGGCAAGCACAGCGGTAAATTTGAATTTTTGTCTTAAAACTTGCCTAGTTTTAGTACAACACACGGAACATCTTACAGCAGCATTGTACTTCAATTTTCGCTTTTGCAAGCACGTGCAACGCGCTCGTGAAATAATTTTTGCTGTTGAAAATTATGTTAATTTGTGATGTCATTAATAGTCGGGCTCGCCCGCCATTAATTAAGATTTTTATCTATTATTTAATTATGAGAAACGTTTTTGCAGTGTTAATTGTCTTAAAATGTATACTTTTTATCGGTCTTGAAAATGGGGTAGTATATAAAAAATCATCCTGTCTTCCTTTAAACATTCAAGCGAGAAATGTAAAACTGATTGGGATTAGGCATATACTGATGTTTATTTTTTTGTTTGTTTACAGATGAAAATGAATGTAAACAAAGTCCGTGTCATCCAATGGCATATTGCACGAACACTCTGGGTAGTTATTATTGCACGTGTTTGCCAGGATTTATTGATCTTATGGATGACGGAACTATGTGCATGGGTAAGTTATACTTATGTAATTAATTAATTCCTAATTAAATTAACTCTTAATGAGAAGAAAATTGCCAGTTGATTAAAAAGTCCCACCTCTAAAATAAAAGAAAAAATGAAAAAAAACGTGTTGTTTCGAGCTGTCACTGTTGTTTGTCCTTTTGTTCTTCAGCGTAAAAGAACAAAAGAGAGACTTGGTATTACTAACATTATAGGAGTTTTCTACTTATATACCATCAAATTGTACACCATCTACTTATACATAAAGATATAAAATAGTTTATTGACGAACAACACAAAACAATGTACTATACAATGTACATAAAAAAATCACATAACATATTAAGTTGATTAATTAATTTGAGTTCTACAATAAGCCTTTTCACAGTTTAGTTGCGCGCAAGCGCAATTGATGTACGTCAAAGGGTAAGTGTACCACAGCAATGCATCTTAACTATAATCGTCACATGACGTGTGGGTAAAGCAAAGCCGTCTGACACTTCAGTTCAGTTGTTTTACGTGAACTTTACTTAGTTATGCATTAGTCTGTGCAAGGGCGATTTACTAGTAGGATCTTGCTTGGGAACAAGAAAAAGGCTAGCTGTTAAAACTGTTACTATTACAATAGCTTGGGCTACGAGGCGTTGTCAAGTATATGCGGTGTATGGTACACTTAACCTCTGACATTTGCACGATCATCATCAATCGCTGAAACTGTGAAGAGACTTATTGTTATTCTTCTTCTGGGCAGCTGGGTAATATTATGTGTGTTCTCCTATAACCGCCTTCAATTCTCTAACCTGTTCAAGTGTCCTACTAGGTTTTGACTTTAAAATTCTTTAAAACTACTTCGACTGGATTACCGTGGGGCATCTAGAACATGTGCCGAAAATGGCTGTAATCAGTCATTTAATGCAAAAATACTTTTAGTCTTCGTCAGTGAGTTTTAAATTCAAGCAATGAAGTCACACACAGTTTTATTCTTAATACTGACGTATCATTTTAACTTTGAATATTTTTACCTACTGGGTATATACACTTACTAACCCTTTTTTACATACTTAGCTTACTAATTCTCTGTTCTTCGTGTAAATATTTAGTTTATTTGTCTTGTAGTAACATTTTTAAATGTGATTTTTAACTAAGCTTTGTATATTATTCTCCGGTGCTTTTTATGTACTGAAATAAACGTAAAATACTACCACTACTACTACTACTACGACGACGACTACTACTACTACTACTACTACCACCACTACTACCACCACTACTACCACCACCACCACCACCACCACCACCACCACCACTACCACCACCACCACCACCGCCACCACCATCACCACTACCACCACCACCACCACTACTACTACTATTACTACCACCAATACTACTACTACTACTACTACTACCACCACTACCACCACCACCACCACCACCACCACCAATAATAATAATAATAATAATAATAATAATAATAATAATAATAATAATAATAATAATAATAATAATAATAATAATATTATTATTATTATTATTAATAATAATAATAGTAATAAATAAGATAATATTAACCTTCGTGGTTCAAAGGTTTACCGTTCGTTCTATGGAGAGCTTCTAGAACTGGTCAAGCGATCGTATCGTGAATCTATAGGCTTTGGTGCAGCACGAAAATGTCATAAATCTGCTTGTAACATTTCACTCTTGTCCTGAACATTAAAAGTTCAACGGCTCCCATTGTTAATGCCGTCCGATGTTCCAATTACTGAGCGTTTCTTCATTTAGTTAATGACGTTTGCGTCTAAGCAATCACATTTGTTAAAGGAGAAAAGGGCAATTTTAAACCATGCCACAAAAATTTGCCAAACAAAATTATATTACTTAGCAGTGCACTTGCTTGCTTGAAAGACTTGTGTAACTAGAAAAGAAAGTTCTTAATAATTTAAAATGTTTGCGCCAACTGGTAAAAATGTCACTGGCTCACCTTCCCAGTGTGCACTATTGACTCACCAAAAAACTAATTTTAATTAAAGACAGAATAAAGAATTTATATTTTTGATTAGTTTGTGAAGTGTGTGCTACGAAGGCTCAGAGTATTTTTTCAAACTTTTTGCAATGTTATCTAAACTTGTTTCAAATGACCTTCCTTTTAAAATGGCTGCACCTAATGGTCATCGCAGGAGTTTAAATTTTCAAATTTTATGCAACGTTACTGCTAACGCAAGTCCTGTACGTAATAAGATAGCATGTGTGTGATATAAAATTTCAATACGAGTTTGTAAGCTTCATTTATGAATGTTGTTTTCTTTCTTTATTGTCACCTGATGTTCGAGTTACTAAGCGTTTCGTCACTTATTTAATGACTTTTACGTCATCTTCATTAAGCTAGTTTGTTTCAGATCGCAACGAGTGTGAGGACGCTGGTCAAACTCAATGCGCAGAGAACGCTAGATGTGTGAACGTGCCCGGAAGTTTCTACTGCGAGTGTGAACCGGGATATCAGGGACAGGGAAGCGAGGAATGCTTTGGTAAGTTTTCGCTAAAACTTAGTGCTGACATTAGCATACCTGCATTGAAAGTAAAAGGTCTGGAGTTCGAATCACAGTCGAGTGGGTACATTTTTAGGCTTTCTGATTCAGCGTTGTTTATGCTAGTAATGTTTGCCTTATGACGCGTTCAAACGCAGAGACGTCTCTCACAACTTCTAACGCAACTTCTCTATGAGAGAAGTTGCCAAATCGTTCGTACGTTACAACTTTACTCTAAGCGAGAAGTTGTGCAACATGTTGCGAGAGAAGTCTCTGTGTCTGAACGCGCCATTAATCTTCTAAAATATCATGTTTTGAATGCATTCTTCATTTTGAGTTAGACAGTTTTTCAGAATAGAATCCATTAAACCTACCTGCAGTTTTTTCTGAAATAAGTATGGAATAAAACAGAACATAACTAAACATAATATTTATTTAGACAGACTAGATGTTTTTGATGTTCAGTGTGAACATCAAAACTGTCTGTATCTCATTCTTAAAGTGAAATAATAACTGTTTCTGATGAACTAAAGTCTGCTTATGATAGTAGTTATAGCTACCTGCTGGTTATTGTTGTTTGTTGTGGTGATAGCTGTGGCTCGTGAAGAGTGTGGAACAGCCACAATGGGCATGGCAAACTATCAAGACTTTATTTAACAAACTGCACGTTTATTAAATATCAAACACAAACACGGTATACCTAAGAGGATAGCAATGCCAGCCCTCCGTCTTCAAGACAGCTCCTAATCTGCTCGAGGTTTTGGGCCTCAAAATCCTTTTGTCTGACTATCTAATGCGCCCTGAGCTTCTGCGCATAAAAGTTACATCATCAATCTTTGCTTCTGACTCAGGAGGTCGGCCATCAGCTGATAATCATGTGATATGCCACCCCAAACTGGGCTTCTAGCCAAGACGATAATTTAATCTTGCATCGTCAAGGATTTAAACTTTATTAATTTAGTAATTTAATTTTGATATTTAATCACTATTTTAAACAGCTTTCCTTTACTCTTAACGTAATTGAGATAATTTTCTTATCTGCATACCAGAATCCAGAGATACAAATTTCAGTTGTCGTTCACTAAGCTTAATTTTTTCATCTCTTACATTCAGTTGAATTGCAGCCAAGTTTCACATTAAATACAGAAAAAAACGGTTGAACTGATGACTTACTTTTAATACTCATAATACCCATATGAAACTTCGGTTGTCAAACTGAAGGCTCTAGTCTGCAAGACGAGATTTTGGTGCCATTGATAAAAAAGTAATAATTCAGCATATATATATATAATCTTTATTTGCCATTAAAATACATTGATAATCACTGATAAAAACTTTACAGAGATGATCAATCAGTGTTAGTTAATAAAAACTTACACAGCTAAAGGCAAATGCGTCAGTGCAATCTAAACTACTGTGCTGTAATGGAAAGGTACGACTGATAAAATCAAACATATTTACAATTATGCACAAAAAATGAAAAAATTATGATTTAATTAATATGGCCGTGGATATATATATATAAATTCTGAATTAGTGTGTATGTTGTCGTGCTGGTATTTCCAAGGCCGTAGTCGGCGGTCCGGCCATGGCCGGACCACTTTTTTCTGCCATACGTGCCTAGACATTCTCAGACCTGCGTAGAGTAAAAACTTATTTGCGGAGTACGATGACTCAAACTAGACTGAACAATCTCATGACTTTGCATGTACATATGGATAGAACAGACGCTCTCGACCTGAAGGAAATTGCGAACGAGTTTACTGCTAGAAATGAGCGGCGCAGATGTGTGTTTGGAAGTTTTGATCAATCATGTCATCATTGAGTATGTGTAGTGCTCTATTATATTATAACTCTGTATTATAAATTATAATATACTCTTCTATATGTTTCTGCTGTATTCTTTTTCTACCTGTTCCATATCTGTGGCCGGACCACTTTTCAAAAGCCGACTACGGCCCTGATTTCATATCTGGTTAATATTAATGATTTTAATTTTGTTTTAAATGCTGATAGGGACTTGATTTGTTTAACCTGTAATGGTAGAGAATTCCAAAGTAGAATTGCTTGCTTGATCACAGAGTTCGTAAAATATCAGCTTGTTTAGTGTATGTATTACATTCATAGCTTCCCTTTTGCACGAGGAAAACTTTCCTTTTTCAAAACTATTTGTTAACGAACTACTACATCCTTCTTGGGGTCACAGGCCTCTAGGAAGATAAATCTTTCTTAAAGTAGCTATCTATTTGCCTTTCCCTTTTCGTTCATTACACCGCTTGTCAATTACCAGATTCAACACCTCAGTGATCTGAATGCCTCGTTTTTAACCAAATCGATCACGTTGAATTGGTTACTAAATCTTCACTTTTTCTCATTATTATTTTGTTGATTTCTCGTCACTTCTTGACATAAAACGCATTTTTGTTGAGGTTGTTGTTTCCGAGCTAAAGCATCGGTCGACGTTGAAACCTCGTCAAGTTTATTCGAAGTTTATTTCCACAGATGTTTGTCGAGATTTTCACACGACGCAGATCTTTGCTTCAAATATCTGAGAAAAACTGGAAATTGGGAACTTTGACACTTGTGCAAACATTCTGTTCGAATTCAAAGGCGCTTCACACAATTTTCCCAACTCGGTGGAAGTCATTTAAACTCAGTCCTCGATTAAACTTTAATTTTGTTTTCGTCAAGCGAGACTAATCCACAAAAATGAGACGTATCACGCAAGCAAAGATATCTAGTTAAACTCATTTCATAGTTCTGAACCTGTGACAGTCATTCAGACCCTGCATTACAGGTCGGAAAATTCTTACAACTAATAAGACGGTCACAGACTGTAATGATCGTGTAAGTCTACAAATAATCTTTTGCTGTTCATAGTTTTCATTCATTTGTTAAACGAAAGCACAGTGCAGTAAAAAGGAAATTCTTGTGAATAGTTCATACGATTGCATGACTCACTGATTCACGAATTCTCAAGCGTAGTCTAAGTTTTGCCTAATTTTTTTAGGTAAAATTTTTCAAATCCTCTAATTGTGCTACTCCTTACCAAATTTGTGATAATTGGTAAAAAGCCTTTCTCTCGAAATTTTCAATTCTCGGACGCCTTTAACAAGCTTTCTTGGATCGCTTGGTTACCAAAGATGAGTTTTTGTCATTTCATTTTTGGTTTACAATGAAAAGTGCTGTCGTTCACTTATAATATTGGACTGAATTCGACTCAGGGGGTCGAACTCCAAGATGGCATGGCGGTCTTGATATTGCGCATCATGAAGATCCATTTTACTATTGTTATGTAACTGATTACTTAACTACAAATGTTAATTTTAATTAGAAATGTTATGCTAATTAACTAAGTTAATGTCTGTAAACTAGTACCATATAACTGTTATAGCATGTAATTTAACTCTCATAAAATAAAATACACAAAAACTACACTGTACGGAGTTTATTATCAACACAAATAAAATACACGTGCACACAAAAATAACTAACTAACCCAGTAACAGCAGTACGCCCGAGGTATCACCTGTGTCAGAAATCCAAGTCTGTAGTGACCTCTACACGCTTTTATACTGGCATTCCAGGTCAGCTGGCTTCTCACACCACGTGTAGGCCCAAACAAGACGTCTGGACCTACAAGAAGGGGGTGAGTCACTGCTGACGTGGCAGCAGGGCGTGCAGAAGGCCCTACACCTGACCCGACACAGGTGCCTCCGTAACATTATATCAAAACATACGAATTGTAATCATACGAAATGTTTGTAGTAACAACTCAGTGCAGAGGACATAACGTCTGTCTGTTACTAGCGGAAGAAATATCTTCTCATTGTTGAGTTTAACGAATTTTAACCTACTTAAATGACTCGTTTCAAGCTTTGTTGTGTTACTTTCACAATAAGTTCACTTTATTGGTATGAAGTTTGTTGAATTTGGGTGTTCCCCAGCGGCAATGCAATGCGGAAAACTTTCGCTTGTATGTCTCCACTTGGTTGCTCTATTGTGCTAGTGCTGTTCGACAACAGAGCGAGGGCTATTCCGGCATCCGAGTTCTAAGACTACATCGGCTGTGTTATCATCTGCATCGTTGCTGACAGCGCGCTTTGCTAACAAAACACAGACAGCTCTTCCTCGAACTTCGATTATGATTCTTTCAAACGAACTGTGTAAACGATTTTATCTAAATCGTTAAGGTTTAGGTTCATTTATGGGTTAAACACCTAGAAAAGTTTAGCAATCATTAATAGCACCTATAACAGGCTGTTGTTAACCAATTACGTTGGTCTTTTATGAACAAAATATAATTCAAACTAAAATATGTAGCTTGAACCATCTGTGGATGTAGATAGTACGGCATGTTGGCAGCTCTAGTCACTTCGTTCATTGTAAGCCTTGTTTGTTATTTATTTATTTCACATCAACACAAATACACAATTTATACATTAACAGAAACAAAAAGTTATCAATAATTCAAAGGATAACAAACAGTAAGATGCATAATAGGAAGCAAATTTTGGAAAAAATGATTTAAACTGTTTTTAGACGTAGGTCAACCGATGGTAAACAAAGATAGTGATATCGCTACTTCGTTTAATACTGGTGTCTAAACAACATTATGTGCAGCATCAATTCAAATATACTAACTTGACTCTTAAAACACTGTGGGGTTGAAAGATAAACAAGAGAATTATCGCTGTTGTATGTTGCTTAGTAAATTCGTATACAGTTTACTTTGAGCACATAACTAGTTTAGATATACCATAGTTTAGGTTTGCTATATATACAAATGTAAATGTGTTGCGGGCAATCAAAAAGCAGGGCTTGTTAGATTGTCCCACATTGTGAAAGAAAAAAAGTAATGAAAATAATCTGAAAATTTGAAGTGAATCCTGTGGTTTTATCCGTGTGACCATACATACTCTTCGTTATCGAAAATGTTTTTAATTTCGACTAACTCTTTACATCTTTGTAGGTCATGTTTTATTAATATGGTTTATCCCTGTTAGTCATTAAAGTCAATTCAATTCAATTAAAGTAGTGATATCACGAAAACCTTCTCCTCTCGTTGCTCCTTCTCCGCTATATGATTCTATTTTTCATTATAGAATTGCAGAAATTGTTACTTGTTGTGAGGAAAATAAAGTGAATTGACTTGAACTAAATTGAATTGAATTGAATTGAATTATTGTATTCGCAGTATATTCACGAGCTTTTGAAGCTCAATTTAATTTTAGCGATGTTCCTCGTTTACATAGCATTAAATATATCATTTGAATATTTACGTTGAAAAGAAATGTACGCCTTAAATGTATTAGAAATTCTTTTGGCGGTGCGTTCAACCCCTACTGTTGCTGGGTTTTTTTTTGCTGTTTTATGTACAAAGTTTACAACCGTTTAACATAATTACGTATCACCCGAGGTTACATTGTTTTAAATAAACCTGTTTTACATTGAAGATTACCCAAAAATACTGGCAATTATAGAAAAGTGGTGACAGTTGACCGCATTGCACTTTCTTTACTGTGAAACATTTCACTTTCGGTTTGTCTGATCACTTTCTCTGCCTTTGGTTAAACTGCAGACCTGTGTTAACACGGTGCTGTCATTGACCTCACCTGGGCAGGTAAACACAATACCTGCCGGCTATACTGATGAGCACGCCAGGTATTTCTTACAATTGCTTCTGTTTACCCTTAAAGTACTAGAACTTCCGCAACTTTTGATACATTTTAGCCAACTCCTTTTGGCTTTAAGGCTCTTGAATCACATCCGGTAATTTTTCCGTTATTTTAAAACAGGCCCAATTTGCGGCTTAAATTAATTATTACATACAAAATTAAGTGGTCTTACTTTTTAACTCGTGTACTTAAAGAACAAGAAAAGGGGTACCTGAAGTAGTTTCAGAAAAATCGTCTTAAAAAATTATTTCATTTTTCTGCATATATCGTACTTGCGTTGCGTACTTTCCATGCAAATCTGTATTACTTAGCATTTCGCTTACCTTTTGGAAAGACTTATGTAACTAAAATGTTTTCACTAATTGGTAAAATGTCGTTGACTCACCTCCACGGTGCACCACTCACAGCCAAAAACATATTTTTAATCTTATTGACAAGATACAGTAATTTAAAATTTTACTTAGTTAGCAACATGTATGCTACGAATCTTCTGTTTATTTTTTCAAACTTTGCTCAGTGTTTTTAACTAAACTTGTTTCAAACGACCTACCATCAAAATGGCTGCGCCTAACAGTCATCGCGGGAGTTTAAATTTACGCGTTTATGCAGCATTACAGCCGACTTAAACCCTGCATGCAAAAACGCAGTACGTAACTTGTATTATCAAATTTCAAGACGAATTTTTTTAAGCTTTATGAAATTGGAGGGTTTTCTTGTACAATTAACACATGTTGGCAACTTGGCAGTTTGAACGTGACACGTTTAGTTGGCAGTTCGTATCTGATGAGTCCAGCAAGAGTTTTTAAGCCACAAAAGCCGTTATATCTGGTCACAGTGTTTGACTTTGCATTCAGCGGAATATGCCAAGGTGAGATGTATTATTGTTGGTTCGATAAAGGTTTATTGCCACATTATATATCAGAATAATTACGCTGTGATTATTAGCTTTTCAATCCGCCCCATTTTATTTCTGGTTCGTAGGCAAAGTTTGCTTACCAAAAGTAAAATTATACCAATAACTAAATAATGCTTTACTCTGCTTCACTAAGTCATTGGTGTTACAGTTTCAGCTGTTCTTGACACTAGTTTGTTGTTACTTTAAATAAACATTTTAACTTAACAGCTGAAGTGGATACAGGTAGAATTAAACTTTGTAGATACTACTGTTACTATTACTACTTCTTCTACTACTACTTCTACTACTAATACTACTGTTACTACTACTACTAATACTACTGCTACTACTGCTACTACTACTACTACTACTACTACTACTACTACTACTACTACTACTGCTGCTGCTGCTGCTGCTGCTGCTGCTGCTGCTGCTACTACTACTACTACTACTGCTACTACCACTACTACTAATAATAATAATAACAGTAATAATAATTAATAATAATAACAAAAACAACAATAACAATAATTTATTTAGGATTTATTCTCTGACCGTTGTTGAAGCTCTCAGAGCAGATTCTGGGTTAGTCTTTTCACTGCTCTCTAGGCATCTGAAGCCCAGCGTGCACATGCGTTAGATTTCTATTATTATACTGAAACATACAGGCATGTTCAAAGGATTTAAAAGTCACGAAATTGTCCATGGAGCGTCACTGAAAGATTGGTCATAATCATCATCACCTTCATCTTTTTCATCATCATTATCACCATCATCATCATGGCCATTATCGTTGTCATTCGAAATTGCAACTGTACAGTCAGTTTTAGTCACTTGCTTTGACAGACTCAGAATGACCACTCATTATTTTGTCCACAGCAGTTTGATTGAATATCACTTAGGTCTTCTGTAATGGAGGGTGGGTCAAGGTGTGGCTGGCTATTTGGACACAGTAAATATTTTTACCTTTTTGAATTGCTTAGATCTGTACGGCTTATTGGCTCTTATAAATGGCGCGTACCGTTCGGAATTCTGTGACTAGGATAATTATTAAATAACGTATAACATTATTACTGTTATTATGCTGGCATACTTCCCAGTAGGCGAGGTTAGGCCTAAACGCTGCCTGGCGTGAAATTCAATGCGCTGAATATGATTACTGACTTATTTCACCATCTCTTGATGGAATTTCAACTGCTACAGGTAATTACATTCATTTGTACATTATTATTATTGTTATCATCTGTAGTAATTTAGCACTTGTTTGACAAATGAACTGAAGTGTACAGCACTTCATGTGATATATTAACATTGGTATATGTAACCTAATTCAATCCAAGATTCGATTGAACTGATACCGTTAGATAAACGGTAAAAAATTGAAACTAACACTCCTTCCTCTTCAAAGCTTCATTTCATCTATTGTAGACGTTGAGGTATCAACATTTATCAGAGTATTCCACCCACTTCTATCAGCTAACAGCGTAAGTTCTTCTACTCCTAAAGATAGATTTGGTTTAAGTTGTTGAACATCTTTCTTATCTTAGCTATCCAAGTTGTTTTTCGTTTCTTCTCACCTTCTTCTCACCATCCTCCTGGTAGATTTTCATCTGTCAACCGGCGAACACTTGATAACGTCTCTCCAGGTGTCTCTGTCTTCATACGTCTTCTCCTCCTCCACATCAGTTGTGTTCGCCATGAGTTACTTGAGCAAAAAGTACTTCAGTGACTTGCTAGGTCTATCTTGAAGGATTTGGTCCACAGCTCCTTATTTGAATATTCGGAGCACCCTGGCTGGTAAGCCAGGGGTCCCCCATCCGCCACCCGGGGATGCGCCCGGTAGGGGTTTACTCCCCACCCGATGGTGTTTTTCGTTTACCAGATGGTTTTCTGTAAGGTTTTAAGGTTTCCTTTAAGGCGATTCTTACTGGTGCTTCATTTGGTAATCTTTGAAGATGTCCTAGCCATCTTAATCTTCGGATTTTGATTTTTGAACTCCAAGAAATTTCGTTCGTTCTGATGCATAAATCTTCCTTTTTGATTATGTATGATCATCTTATCTTTAAAACTTTCCTAAGAAGACTTCTATGAAATGTGTCAATCTGATTTTCTTGAGTAATCGTTAAACCCCAAGTTTCACTGTTGTACATAAAAATGCTGGTACCGTAAGCATTAAATAATCGAAGTCTTACGTTAAGACTTAATTTCTTGCTAGTTAATACATTCTTATGCTGAAGAAAAGCAAGCACTGTTTGTTGCTTTCTGCTTTTAATATCACATATAATAATTCCCATATACTTGCACTTTTTCCAAGACTCATTACCATCTCTTGCAATAATGTAAAACTAACTGTTGCCGTACCACAAAGCAAAACGACTTTTCGACAAAAGCAGACGTAAGAGAAGTTTTGTCAGTATTTTTCAGACTTTTTTGAGAGCTTTTGGTGCCTGACTTGCTGCAGTTTCTTTTACTGAGGAAAACAATTATTATTTCAATCATGCGGTACTTCTTCTCCCAAGTTCTCTGGGAATTTAGGCTTGTTTCAGTGTTCGTGAAAAAGTTAGAGAAAAATTTAGTAATAAAAGTGCATTAAGCCATTCGAGTAACTAGCAAAATCACTTTAAAGTCATGATTGATCATTTCACGCTTGGGTACGCTCATTTTGAATGTCCATTCTTCCACCAATGACGTTGTCCATCGGTCGAATAAAAGCAGGAGAATAGAAATTAGATTTGGGTGATTTTGTGGTACTCTGACATATTTTTGTATGAACATTAGGTAAGCCGCAGAAGTTTTAAACAGCGCACGCCTACGGAAAGCCACGATGCTCTTACGAAAAGTCCACCAGTTACGTCATAATTGTCAAGTGAATAGCACCTACCGCCGCACTTCGAAATTTCTGTACAGCCGTACTAAAAATAAACTTAATGGCTTGTAGACAATTTTTGCCCAATTTCTGTGTTATATTTTTCTAAATTTAAGTAGTAATAGTAAAATAAACCCGACTTGCTAAATCGCTTGACCTTTCCTTTAAATACCTAGTTGTACGTTGAATAATAGTACAAAGCATCGTGAGAAAGCAAAGTCACCCTTATTGTATAATAAGATGACATCACATTAAACCCATAATTTGTTGTAGCTTTAATGGAAGCTGCCATTGCAGGCGGCTAGCTGATTAACTAAGAAGGTAACAGAACTCTTCGTCGTATATATATCAGCCACAAAGTGGATTTCAAAAAGCAATATAATATTTCATATATCATTGCGATCTTTCCCAACTTTTGCAATCTTCTAGTAAAATTATGATGATGATTCATGTGTGTTCATTGTGATTCAAAGTCTCTCTCAGAAGGGAAACAACATTTGCTGCATTCCTGTAAAATTACTGTGATTGTACTCATGCCATTTCTCCCGAACCACCCATTATTTTCCTCAATTACAACCAAGTCAAGGACTTTTCTATTAATCACGGTCAGATTAAACCGCTGTTTGATGTTAACCTACACCAGTGCATCACAGTGGTGGCGGTTCTTGGGTGGGCGGATATCCCGAGCTAGTCTGCCCAGGACTTCATTTAGAACTTCTGGTCCTGGGTGCTTGGTAGAATAGCTAGATTACGCTTCATTAAATATAATGACGTATTGCGATCGGCTTTTTCATGAGGCCAAGATGGGGTCATTTCTATGTTCATTTGGGTTGAGCGGGTTCATTAGTCGACAGGCGACATTGTACCTGTGTGACGGTGAAACATTGATCGTGCAAAAATGTACTGTACGTAGAAAATGGTAACAATCCAAATGATTTAAACGTATTTAATTGACATTCTGACAACTTCCAGCTGACTTAACACTAATGAGTTTACGTATTACCACACCCCATAAGGAAATTTAAACCGCAACGATCAAAATAGTTTTATATTACGTGTAAAGATTCAAGAACAAAAAATATTACGTAAAAATCTTAGTGAAATATTTAAAAAAGATGCTATAGATGAATAAAAATATAATATATGTAGCAATTATAATTAAGTTGCCTCGATATAATCAAACGCTTTTTTCATGCCCATAGCATCGTTTATTTACACTCGTTCTCGCAGATTTCGTCTGCTGTACTGATTTTAGCTGTGCACCTCACAGAGGAAAAATGCATTCACATCCCAACATGGCTATCTCACCTCTACTGGCTCAGCGAACTCATGTTAGAGGAATCGTCTTGATAATGAACACAAATCTCTAAAGTTTGCAATGTTTATCCCCCCCCCCCCCAATAATTACGCCATGAATGAAGATGGAATTTTCTAACATTATATGATTGGCTGCTATTGTGCCAAATGAGAAGCCAAGCCATTCATTTTTAAATAAATTAATAGAATACAGCCTGATGCATTTGCAGATACTGCTCTTTACCCAGTTGGCTTAACAATGGGGCCCATGTAACAATGGGGCCCAAGTAATTGTCCTTCAAAGTACAAATACAAATACAGTGTCTGCATTTGTATTTGTGTTCTAATGATGACATGCCATAAATGTAGCGAAGATACTGCTATTTAGCCTGCAGGCCAAACGAAAAGTTACTGTCTTTTTTTCTGTACAGTGAGATGCCATCAGTGTTAAATCTGGTTGTCCTCTGGACACTGGACAGATTCCTCTTTTAATGCGGCTCGTTTTTGTAAACCTTTTCACGGGAAGTTACTTATTGCGCAGAAACTACAGTCTAACATGAAATTTCATTATAATAGCAAGAAAGACCGCCATCTGTTTGGCAGAAATACAACAAAACTTCAATGTTGTTGAAATGATAGTTACTGCTACTGCTCTTTATTTTTGCACGGTAATTATAGCCAAGGTGTAGCTCATGCAGCTCATATAGCTCTGGCTTTAAGTCTTATATTTCACTTCCCAAGTGCTGACCTGTGTACAAATTGTTTATTGCAACCTACTAATCCCCCTCATTCTCTACCGTATTTACTGGGATAACAGGCCATAATGTAACTCACGTTTTTGCAATAAGTTTCAAGCAATTCCATGTTCACTTCAGCATTAGGGGTTCTTGTCGAACGTTCGAATTCGATTCGAGCGAGCTTTTTAGTTCGAATCTAAGACTATATATTCGAATAATTCAGCACTTAAATCACATACATTCTTTATCATTAAAACGGTTGAAACATCAGGCAATTAGCATAATTTAGCTGTGATTTCTGTGCACAATTTTTAAACACAATATTTTGTGCACGAATTATTAGTGGTTTTACAGCAGAACAAAATCGAGTGATATGCATGATCTTTGTAAGACTAATTTTTACTGGTGGTTCGAAAATCTTTCAATCTGAATTCGAAAGTCATAAATTCGTTTCGATTCGAATTAACTTTTTGGTAGTGAATGTTTACCTCTATTCAGCATTCAGTTAGTGTAAAATCAATAATAGCACTGCGTTCTTAGACAGCAGAGGTGCAAAAAGCTACATTCAAGACACGCTGTTAATAAATTGAATCCAGAAACTGTTTAGAAGCAAATAACCGAAATCTTCTAACTCCCTTGTTTATCTTCATCACTTGCGCCTATCATAAAAGGCATCAATTCAGCAACGAATGGGTTCTTCAAGGGTAAAGTCGAAGGCCAATGTCCATGTGAAAGAAGTACTTGGCGA
The DNA here is from genome assembly GCA_030141605.1 of Tubiluchus corallicola. Classification (NCBI taxonomy): domain Eukaryota; kingdom Metazoa; phylum Priapulida; class Priapulimorpha; order Priapulimorphida; family Tubiluchidae; genus Tubiluchus; species Tubiluchus corallicola. The sequence continues at coordinate 141,929 of JAQGDQ010000338.1, read as the reverse complement.
ATTCCTGAAAAAAGTGTCAGTTTTGCAAACTTATGAGGTTTTCAATCTCTGAGTTTATATGGCAAGGTGGCTGTAATTTAAAACCGGTTCAACTTGAGAATTATTTCAATTGAGACTGGAAAATTGGCAAAGGTGGGGACGCGCTATGAATCAAATTGACAATAAAATTCACATCAATAATAATTATTTTGGGTTTTAGGAAAACCGAGATTGTTCAGTTGGTAACCATTAGAAATTCAGCCAGGTGCCGCTATGTATTTTTCTTAGTTCAGTGGTGACTCATCACTAACAGTTTTAAGTTTTTTTCCATTCACATCTACAGATACTATAAGGAAGGACTTATTTTATTTGATGTTCAACACATAGAACAAGATTAGTTCCTGAAGTCAACAGCAATGTCGAAATACTTTAAATAAAAACAAAAATATGGCTATTTTACAGTTGTGATATTAGAATTTTAGCTCCACATCCCGTTTTACACATGCATCTTATAACTGCGTCTATGTCTCAGAATTTCACTGTATCTCTCTCTCTCTCTCTCTCTCTCTCTCTCTCTCTCTCTCTCTCTCTCTCTCTCTCTCTCTCTCTCTCTCTCTCTCTCTCTCCCACTTTCTCGCTCTCTCCCACTCCTTCTTTAGCCTCCTAGAACTTCAAATGGTTTCTACCGCTTTTCTGACAGTTCTGTAGTTTTCGTAGGATTTTGTATCGCAGCCAATAAACTAACCAATAAAGGCCACGTCTACTGCCGTGTTCTCAGTAGATGGGATGGCGACTGGATGGAAACGGGTTTCTTATTTCCTGTTATTTCCTGTATTAGTGATTCCAATTCCAATTAGTGAAACCCAATTCCATCAATTTGTCCACATTTATACATGCGCAAAACAGGCAGTTGCAGTTAGGGAAAACGTTCAAGTATGCATGTTGATGATGACGAGGACGAAGACGAAGAGGAGGAGGAGGAGGAGGAGGAGGAGGAGTATTCGAAATTATGATGATGATGGTGATGATCATAATAATGATGAGAATGTTAAGCTATTTAGTCGACCATCTTATGCAATGTTTTCTAATTTCATATGCCATTCTTTGAAACATATTTATTGGCGTTTGTTTGCGTAAATAAAATTAATGAAAATTAATGAAATTAATAAAATCAAGTAAGGACGAGAAGGAAGTTTGCATTCCCTCTCATGTTGAACGTTTGCATATTAAACGTGCATGGTTTAGTTAGAAGCTGTACGGCAGCGTTTATGTTATACACAGATTCTATTATTCAAATCATTCATGGCAAACACAAATATTTATTTCCAGCAAAAGATAATCAGTTCCGTTTACACGACGCATTATTGAACTCTTTCGCTTTTACTGCGCGCAATTATCACGTTGAACTTTGCTCGATCATAAAAATCTCCATAACTTCCTGACTTTGTTAAAATGCCGAATGCTGGGCTGTAGTGAAATGTCCGGTGTAATACCATTGTTTTCAGATTATTGTTAGCTTCGTTAAGAGGTTAATTAGCTGCTCATTAAGCGATTAATTGACCTGAACAAGTTTTCACTTCAATTATCAGATTAACGTTTCTTTGTTGGAAACATTTTGTTCATAATGAAAGTACCTAGACTTTTGAACGATTAGTCAGATTTACAATATGTTTGTTGCTGTTATAATTATTATACTGTCACTACTATAGTATAGTTTGCTGAGGCAGCCACAGCATTCAGCTAAAATTGAACATGTCTTTTTCTATTTTGGGGCTTGGTCTATTTTGCAAATGAAAAAGAAAATAATTAACAATAATATTTATTTAGGTTTACATTGCACAGCTGACTCGAATGGCTCTAAAAATTTAATTATTTTTGGATTTTTTTCTTTGTCAATATTTGCTGTCAGGTTTATCTGTGGATTCTGTACTGTTTATTACGCAATTGCTGCATTAGTTTTGTTATAATTGATGCATATGTGTAATTTGTATATAAAAAATTTGTTTTGGGTGTTTGTTTGTTCGTTATACTCATGTTACCCGTCATTAAAGTACGTTTTAGGCCTATTATGTTAGTTTTTACTGAATTAATTTTATTTTGTTACAGATGTAAACGAATGTGAACAAGATGGAGTCTGTGATCTCAATGCTTCATGTGAAAATACGGATGGTAGTTTCTCTTGTACGTGTAATGCAGGCTATGCTGGAGATGGGCTTATTTGTGAAGGTAAGATAAAAACTCGCAATTTCGCACGAAACTACGTAGAACACATCGTACCCTCCTTATTACAGTAGCCCCGTGCATTGCTAACTTATGAAACATTATGATGAGTGTGTTCTACGTTTTTACTTGATCAAAGATCCCACATACGATTGCTAGTGATTGAGTAATTTATTCGACACTTCATTAGCTAAATTAATCAATTCATCCTTTTCTCACTTAAAGTCTGAAGAGTAACAAATTAAAATTTTGCTCTAAAATTATCTTACTTTAATGAGTGGTCGTTGAAAAAACGACGATGTTGATGAAAAGATTTAACGGGAAAATCGAAATAAGGTTTTTGGTATTGCTTATTGCAAAGTCACGCGACTACGAAAACAACGAAAGCAGATGACAGCCTATTAAAATTAACTTTCAAAGAAGCACTTCAGAAAGGGAAGAAACGGCAAGGAGGACAGCTGCTGACTTACATCAATTTCGTCCAAAATGATCTTACACTCAACACACCATTAGATATCAAAAATACAGATACATGGGAAGACAGCATCGTCTAAAGTGTTAGAGAGGGTCATGACAGAGGACGTGTGACACCAGAGATGATGATGTACGAAAACATTATTTAGTTCCACTTGCAGTATTGCCGACAGTTCAATGTCCAGTTATAAGTAGATGAGCATTAAAGACAAAAGACTTTAATGTATATAAAAATGAAAGCCAGTGGCTTCTCAGCTCCATTTCCGTGTAATATGCTTATGTAACCACAAAACTACCTGGAGATAGTGAAGCAATAGAACTAGTCAGAAAATCAGCGAAAGAACAATTGTTAATATATTTAGATTTTGCACAGAAAAATTAAAACACTTCATCACAGAGCCTTAGCTAGAGATAGCAGCTCATGACATAAAGAGCCGTCATGTCCCAGGACATATGATCCAATGGACGATGACAATACGGAAACGTTGGTTTGAGCTATATTATTAAAAAGGTATTTTCGGGTCGCTGCTCCAATGAAAAACTACATGGAAAGTCCACCAGTGGTTTTTGTTGTTCTTCCATTGATTTAGATTAACCAATTGATTACTTAGTTTTTAATTTATTATTTACTGCAAACACATAAACATACTTAAGTTAAAGTAGTTAACCGAGTAGTGACCAGCAATGAATACCCAAGGAAATTAGTTGTAGAAATTATTTTTTAAGTTTGTAAACATTTCGCACCACAGCGGTGATGTTTAAAACTTTTTTCTAGCATCGTGTTTAAAACTGTTCTATGGATTTTTCTTCTAGATGTGAATGAATGTGATCAACCAGGCACTTGTGATGATAATGCAGCATGTACAAACACTGACGGTGGCTTCGAGTGTTCTTGTCTATCAGGATACGAAGGAGATGGCTTCGTCTGTGCTGGTATGATGTCTTTAGCTTTGTTGAAAATTTGTTTTCTAAAAATTTAAAAATTTGCAAGTTGCTACTTGGAATTTTACAAGGCTATGAAAATTCCTGGTGTCAGAGATTAATTGTTGCATTCTTTAAAAGAATGTATATTCACTGGAGACCTTATAAAATCTGGTTAATCTGGGAATTAATTCATTTCATTGCTTTTTGTTTACCCAAAGTGGTTGTAAGAATGTTGTTGCTGTTGTTGTTGTCATTGTAATATCATTGCTGTTGCTGTTTTTACTGTTGCTGGTGTTGTGCTGCTGCTGCTTATTGTGATTTTAATCATGCAATCAGTTGTGTTGCTGACAACTTGCATTAGTTGCTGGCATTGTAGTGTGAACTCAGCTTAAGGTTGAAAAGTTTCATTGTGGTATATATAGTTCTGGAGATGACAATGCTGTCTGAAAATTATTTTGCAAGATTTTTGCTTCACCTTACTTATTAGCACTACTTCTACTACTATAACTTATTACGGCTCTTTTCGGTTCAGGAATGATACCAAAACTGAAATTTATGAAACAAAGGAATTTACCGAAACAAAACAAAATTTTGAATTTATATCTTAACCAAAAAGGGAGAACAATGTTCACTGTTTAAAATACTACTTGAAGGAAAAAGCAAATTTTGCTTTGTAGATGTTTTGTTGCCTATATTTCATAACTTATAAATATAAACTTGGTTTTTAACAAATTACACTTTTATATTTTGATTAATTGTGCTTGAAGACCTTAAAGCTTTGCAGTCGCCAGCCCTGAACATATACTGCAATGATACATCGACGTTTACATGCACTGTTCATAAAATTCTCACTTTAATTTAAATCAAGATATTTCAACGGCTTGGCAAACGATAAACTGGATATACTATTAAAAATATAGAAAAATTCTACGCAAAATTACCAATAGTTTTCGCCATGAATCTTAATAAACGAAATCAAAACTGGTATGAAAATGCAGTTGTTGGCAAACCAAAACGAGTTACAATTCTGTTACAATCATGGTGTAATATAACCAGCATTTTTTATTACAACATTTTTTTGTTTCTGTTAGATATTGACGAGTGTTTGGAATTGCTTGATGACTGCGACATCAACGCCGATTGTAATAACGTTGCCGGTTCTTATACGTGTCAGTGCAGGCAGGGATATAGTGGTCCTGGCAATGTTTGTGAAGGTATGCATGTTTACATTTTGACCACTTGGCTTACTATAATGTTTGTTTAGAACGTTCGATGCATCAGTTTGAAACCTTCAGCAGACTAGACCGTTATTAAACACGGAATTTCACGGCGAAAAATGGGGAAATTGGAAAGGGTTGGAAAAATAATCACTGTGAACCAATATTTTTCCGAACATGTTTTTCAGTGCTTCGTGTTCAAAAAAAATTTTGCTATGGCAGGCTCCCAGTTTCACTTTCTGTCCCAAAGATAATGATTGGCCGACACTTTAGTATATGTTTGAATGTTCATACACAAAAATGTTTGAATACGTATATTGGTAATACAATTTCTGTTTGTCTTGGTCATAGAAAATCAATATTTGATCGGGAAAAAATCAGGGAAATTTATTTTAAAATTCTGAGCGAACGATGTGTTAATAATAACCTAACCGTACATTAAATAAATGTAAAATTTACCTACAAAAATAGAACCTATGTATATGTAGTGTGGAATAAAATTAACATTAACTTTTTCTGTAGTTCTTGTGCGTACGAATCTTCCATTTCCTCTATTATAAAGATGTTGACTTGAATCAAATTCCATAGATGTTTTGCTGTTTTGATTATAATTTGTTCTAAAATATGAGAAATTTCTATCTCACGTTTGTTTTTTAAAACGTCTAATTATAAAAACCAATGAAGTGATTGCAATTTTTGAAGATGAACCCTATCCTTACTCTTTACGTTGAGTCAAACTGTTTTGGCTGGTTCTAGAGTTTTGCCTCTGCATCAAAGCTAATTGCAACTTTTGAGTCTTATTTGAATCTGTACTTAGAAGGGGTTACCCGAAAGACTGATTGATTTGATTGGTTGACTGATCGGTTTATGCTGCCCCCAAAAAACAGTCACTGCATTTGTGTCATTGTTCGTACAACTGAAAAACAAGTGCCAGTTCATTAAAATGTGATCATGCACTGATGATATGAGTGATTGGTAAATAAATAGTTAGAATTTTTACAATCTTGCATTTAAGATGTGAATGAATGTGACCTCGGCACGTCAGACTGTCACGTGGCTCTTGGAGTGTGTACAAACACCGATGGAAGCTTTCAGTGCGATTGTACAGATGGTTATGTTGGTGACGGCATTCTCTGTACAGGTATGTGCACTAAACCATTGTGAAACAATGCGTGTATTTATGGTCGTAGCAAAAATAACAGTTCTGGCTGTTTCTACTTTTGTAAACGCTTTTGTATCCATCTTTATGTATACTTATGTTCAGTATGTCATTGAACCAGTAATATACTTGTAGCAAAATCCGAACTCTGCTGACGATATCCATCCTACCCCATTCTCCGGACATTCTAAAATATTTGTTTGCGTTTGAAACCACATGATTGATAAAAGAAAAGTATGTGATTGTCCAATAGTTGATCCCATGACCATTTACAGTCTGCGGGGTTGGATGCAAAGCTATCAAATGACCGTTGTTGCACTTTCTGACCAATTATTTCGTATGTAATAATAGAACATCAAATTGTAGTTATTGCACCTTACTCTTGTAACATTACTTGATGTTTTAGAATGCCACTTATTATTGAATTTTGTTGTTTGACTTTAGTTCAGTTAACAAAAGTTGTAAGTGTGCCATTGCTGCTCAGTTTTGCTGGGTAACATTGGGTGAATTTTGACACTTTTTTCAAGACAATTTAAGCACTATGAAATGGCTTCTGCTTATTTGAGAAACTTGTGCAAAAGTTTGTTCATCACTGTGCAACATTTAAACAGTGTGATATAGCTTCCACTATTTGAGAAACTTGTGCAAAAGTTTGTTCATCACTGTGCAACATTTAAACAGTGTGATATGGCTTCCACTATTTGAGAAACTTGTGCAAAAGTTTGTTCATCACTGTGCCACATTTAAACAGTGTGATATGGCTTCCACTATTTGAGAAACTTGTGCAAAAGTTTGTTCATCACTGTGCAACATTTAAACAGTGTGATATGGCTTCCACTATTTGAGAAACTTGTGCAACACATAATAAAACCAAAACAAACAAAGGACCGTGGCAAATATGTTAGTCACATTGTTGCTATAATGACATATCTGCAACCTTGAAATGAAGCCAACAAATTTTTGCAAAATAGTTGAAATTCATCCAGTAATAAACAAATAAACTTTCACTTCCTTATTTGCACAGCTATCACTTTTTTCTTCTGTTCTGCCTTTTCTTCTTTTCTTTCTGTTATTTTTTCCATCAAAAGGTTGGATATTGGATGGAGCATTAGGATCCAAGCATGGTTGCAAATTCAATTGATAATTCTTTATAAGTCAAAATGCCAAGCAATAGTCATGTGTTCAAGGAAACGTGCAAAATTTTTCTACCCCACCCCGTAATTTGAGTTTTGCGTCTGCTTCTGAGTTCTGAGATTTTTCTTTTAATCATTTTTCTTTATTGATTTTCGATCTTTGCTTGCACAACTTGTTTCCCACTTCCTCTGCGAATCCCATTACAGCAAATCCTAAACCTTACTTTACAATGTTCAACGAATATCATGTCCGTTACTGTCGTACTAATAGTGGGAGGCACTTTTTTAAATTCACAGCCCCCAATAACTGGGATAAAATAAGTGCCCAAGTAAAAATACACTAAACTATTTACAGTTTCAAAAAGTACTTGAAAAGGACCAATTTTGATTCATACTTATAATACAATTTTAATGGTTCCATGTCTCGTGCAGTCGCAATATATGGCCTCCAATGAATTATAATGCTATTTTAATATACATCTATGTAAATTAAACATACACTGTGGTCGTTTCTTCTCCTCTTTTCCTTCTTTCTATCCCTAATCTTACTATTTTTTTCCATTCCATCATGTCTACTAACCCTAACCATTCTTACATTCACTCATTCTCCCCTCCCTCCCTTCTTCCTATTTTTCCATTCCATCATGTCTATTAACCCTAACCATTCTTTCATTCACTCATTTGTGCCACCTTAACAAACCAAGCTTTCAACGTGTCATACAGCAACTCTTTTATTTGGTTAATTTGACTTCATCAACGTTTTTTTACCTATACTATTTCTTTTCTATCATATTGTATGTTGGTATATTGTATATGTATTGCTGGAGTGAGATAAATTGATTGATTGACGTCTAGATTTCGACGAATGTGCTTCTGGAACCGATAACTGTGACGCACGAGCGACGTGTACGAACATGGTTGGTCAGTTCTCGTGTTCGTGCAATCCCGGCACAGACGGTGATGGCGAGACGTGCGAGGATGTAGACGAGTGTCAGCTTCAACTTGACGATTGCCATGGAAACGCCGATTGTGGCAACACTGATGGAAGTTTCACTTGCGCCTGTCGGGCTGGCTTCGTTGGCGACGGTGTTTTGGAATGTGCAGGTAAAACGTATTCATTTTTAAGTGCGGATTTTAACCGTCAACGTCTCGTGTTAATAATAGTAACTGTCTGTGTCATAGAAAAATAGAAAACGTTAGATTGTGGTAAAGGGAATTGCCGACTGATCATTGTGTGTTCTTAGCGACCGAAATTAAACAATGCTAGATATGGTCAGTGAATGGAGTGGTGGTTTTGTCTGTTTACCTCATCGAGGAAGGTTATGTTTATATAAGAGTGCAGCCACTGTTGGTTCAGTGTCTCATCTTTAACAGTTATCCTTGATAAGGAGATGGATTCCAGTCCAGCCACACTCATCCATACATTAAGTAGGATTTGTAATTGCTGAATTAAATAAAAAAAACAAAATGGTCTTCCGGCAGCCATTCTGGCAGAATCTCGTTTTGAAATATATGTTGATAATATATATATATATATATATATATATATATATATATATATAAAAGTAATCTGTATATAATCTATATAATATTATTTATTTGATCTTTGTGAAATAAACTGCTATGGTTTATGAACATTTTGACATTCACACACATAATCTAATTAATGTTATCGTTAATTGCCGGCTAATTTGAAAAAAGTTGTCAGTTTATGGTAATCGTTAATCTTCCCTGTCGTTTAGATTCGGACGAGTGTGCTCTGAATTTGCACAACTGCCACGCTGATGCCACCTGTGAAAACAACGAAGGTGGATTTTCTTGCACCTGTAATCCAGGTTACGAAGGAGATGGAGTTGACGCGTGCGATGGTGAGTAAAAATTATTGCCGTGTAATCGATTTCTGAAATCGATCATGTCAATCGGGCGATCGTGACGGATTGTATTAAAGTCATTGCAAGACCACTCTTCGGGCTTTGAGTTATTGGCTGTAAACTGAATTTGGGTAAATGCCAAAGATTTTGGAGGGAAAAGCAGCTCATGTTTTCGTAATCACTTCTTTATGTAAGGCACAACATGTGCGCTTGCAAACCAAAACCGTCCATAAGTCGGAATAGTTAAAACTACATTATGATGGTTCAAACTAGAATGCATCAAAAATTTGGTCAAATATAAATATTTTGTTTTTTATGAAAACAATCGCTAAATATATTGGCCTTTTATATTCTAGCATTAAATCATCAAGAAAATGTTCAAAAAATTCAAAATCTAATTCAAATTCTAAAATAGTAGCTCGTGGAAGCAGTCATTTTGCTTCAGGTTTTTTCTGCTGCGAGGCCCAGATATTCGTCAGAAAGAGCCATCTATTGGACTTAAAAATAACTCCAAAGTTGTCTTGCAAAGTCCATAGCAACCAACATCTGTGTAGTTGCTAAGTGTGTTATTGAAAGAAGAAAAAAACAATGGCTGACTTTAACAGTGATTTCTCAAGGTTGTGTTTTTCAGTGTGCAGCCTGCACCTCAACTTCAACTCAGCTTAGAAATAACGTGGAGCGATGAACTTGGTATCAAAATGATCCTAATGAAATGGAGATTCAGGATGTGTGAATAACTAGAAAAGTTTAATTGCCGACTTATGGGGGACGATTTTGCTATGCAAGCACACATATGTTGTTCTGTTTAATGTTGTATTGTCTTAACTGGGAAAACGATGTTTTGATTTCATATAAACGTGATTTTCATCAAATATTTTTTCATTTACATAGATATAAATGAGTGTGCGGCCGGAACGGACACTTGTCATGCCAACGCCACGTGTCTTAACACTATTGGAGGATTTTCCTGTGAATGTTTGGATGGTTTTGAGGGAAGCGGATTCGATGATCCCGAGGGATGCCTGGGTACGTGTTCTCAATATCAAATTCTCGTTACTGGATCTCAAGCACAGCTAATTGGCATATCAAAAATTCCTGCATACATCAGCCGTTATATTGCTCGCGATATTGTGAGAAGAATTGTATTGTAATAGGTTGTGAAGGATTTAATGTTATTTTATTACTTTAGTGTTCACTCATTCTGTAAACCCCCCTATACTGTCTTTGTTAAACTGCATTCCTATGTATGCCTTGACTTTGCTTCTTTTTGTCATGCTCGTTTACCTGGTCTGCTGGCAGTCTGTCCTTGTCTGTTGTTGTTGTTGTCATCGTTGTGTTGTCGTCATCGTTGTTGTTGTCATTGTCGTTGTCGTCATTGTTATTGTTGTCATAATTGTTGTAATTGATGTTGTTGTTGTTGTTGTCATTGTCGTCATTGTTGTTGTTGTCATAGTTATTGTAATTGATGTTGTTTTTGTTCACGTCGTTGTTGTTGTTGTCATAGTTGTTATAATAAATTTTGTTTTTGTTGTTGTTGTTGTTGTTGTTGTTTGTCTCAGTTAAACCATTTATTTGTCAAGAGTAGAAGAGCCATGATGTAAGTTTATTCAGTCTGACTTTATTATTAATTGCTTTGTTTCTTTTTTTGCTCAAAATAGTTTCTTATATTTTGTTATGATTTTTCTTACAGATAAAACGTAATAAAGCTACTCAAACATGAAGTTTTTTTTTTGGCTTTGGGCATCATGAAGTAGTAGTCTCTCACAGTATTCATGAAGTAGTCGTCTCTCACAATCATGCTGTGAAATTTCAATTTTGCAGGATATTTGCTTGTAATATTATTATGGTGCAAATTTCTACACATTTTTTCTGCACCACCCGGTGTAAAACCCAATCGTCTGTAAATGAAAACACTCGTGAGTACGGAAGAAGTTTTTCTTGCAGATTACGATGAATGTGCAGAAGAGGGCGACACTTGTCACATCAATGCAGAGTGCACCAACACGTTCGGCAGTTTCACTTGTTCTTGTAACGACGGCTATGACGGCGATGGTGTCAGTTGTAGTGGTATGTATTGCTAATTTAAAGGACAAGAAAAGAGGTACCTGAAGTAGGTTTCAGAAAAATCACCTTAAGAAGGTTATTACTTTATAACAATTCTATGCATATATCGTACTCATGTTAAAAGGAATTTTTGTTTGTTTTCATTTTAAATGTCCGCAATACTGTTCCGACGGCGCCATTACATGACGCCATATACACAAAATGTAAACCGGGTGAAGAAAAGGAATTAAATTATGTCCCAAAATTCGGTAATTTTTCCGTTATTTTAAAACTGGCCCAATTTGCGGCTTAAATTAATTATTACATACAAAATCGTAAATCAGGGGAAGAAAAGGCAATGTTAAATCATGTCCCAAAAAACTTTCTGTAAAAAGTTATGTTACTTAGCATTTCGCTTACCTGCTAGAAAGACTTATGTAACTAGAAAAGAAAATTATAAATTATTTAAAATGTTTTCATCAATTGGTAAAATGTCGCTGACTCACCCTACAGGGTGTGCCACTCACTAACCAAAAACGTACTTTTAATCTCATTGACAAGTTACACTAATTTTAAATTTTTCTTAATTAGTTAGGGGTGCGCTATGAATGCCCTGATTATTTTTTCAAAATTTACACAATGTTATCTAAACTTGTTTCAAACGACCTATCGTCAAAATGGCTGCGTCTAACGGTCATTGCGGGAGTATAAATTTACATGTTTCATGCAGCGTTACTTCTGACGCAAGCCAGCATGCAAAAAGGCAGTATGTAAGAGGCATAAAGTTTAAGACGAATTTTTTAAACATTACGTAAGTGGAGGATTTCTTGTGCTTTAAGCCCAGACAACAGCGCCTAGCAGCATTTAGACTGTCTGCCTTAAATAAGTCCCCCTTTTAGCGACAGTTTCGTTTTAACGACGCTGAACATTTGACATCTTTTTTTCTCTTAACGACGCAAACGATTTATCTGCAACAAACTGTCTCACGCTTAATTGAATCACATACAAATTTTAATGCTGATATCACCTCCTCTCTTCGATGCAAACTGTCGTGAGCAACCTAAAAATAATTATTAGATAACATTTGACTAAATGATTGCTTTTTATTGGTCTGATCTGGTTTTGCTTGATGAAATTTTTTCGTACCGAGCCCGTACATGGGAGCAGGTGTACCGAGCCCGTACATGGGAGCAGGTGCACCGAGCCCGTACATGGGAGCAGTTGTACCGAGGCTGCACACGAGAGCTGGATGAGTTTGTCTGACACGGGAGATTAAGCACATGTAATAAATCTTGTGTGCGACAAAGTTGGTAAAAAGAAAAGCATTTATCGAGCCCGCATACGAGCAAACATGTATGTCAATCAAGTTATTGTAGACAGATTTTGCATCATATGTACCCTGTATCATGAACGTTAACACTAGTAGACTAGTCTATGAAGTGTTATTTTATACTTGCACTCTGTAAGCAAGCTGTAAGCAAATATTTTATATTCTATCTATTAATTTTCTATATTGTTCCATATTTTACAAGCTAAAGTAAGTATCTAGTTAATGATATTAGGGTACTAAACCTTTCGGGTACCAAAAAAGTTGATTATGGTATTTCTGTCGTTTCCAGAATAACGATCGACTCTTTCCGATCTTCGTGTTTCTGTCCATTCATTTTATAAGTTGGGGAAATTTTTTTTTAAAATTGCGATGTTAATTGTTCTATGTTTGTTGTTTAATTAATATAGATACTGACGAATGCGCTCTTGGTACGCATAACTGTCACGAGGACGCCACGTGCGAAAACGCAGACGGCACGTTCATTTGCACGTGCATCGATGGTTACCGAGGCGACGGAGTGATCGCATGTGACGGTAAGCTTGTCCACTTTGTTTTTGCCAAAAAACTGAAACATTTTTCTTGTGTGGCAGGTAGTAGTCCACTCATTACCTATGCGACATAGAACTGTTAGGTTTTACAACTTGATCACATCTTAATTCACTAATTATTGTTGCTGCTGGCATCCTTCTGTCTCAGAAGACAATGGAGTGTGCGCCAAGAGAGCCCGTTATTGATCACATTGATGGAGCTGCAGCGTCGACTCTGGCTGAACAATCCGATTCTTGAACCACTGGAGTATCCTTGAACCTCCTTAGCACCGCATCTAAGAAGTGTTAATTTTTTATTGCTTGGTGTACTACAAGGCGTAATCCATCTCCCAATGCAACGACCTACTTATTGTGTTGTGGCAAGACCAGAACTTAGCTGCTAATTTCTTATCAAGAATAATTCCCTACGCTTTACCTGCAGAGATGTCATAGCCATTGTCATAGACACGTGCTGTCATCCTCCGATGACAGGCGAATAACCGACGCACCCAACGAGTTGCTAACCAGGTCCAAGATTTGCATTACTGTTGCTTTTCATTAAATAACTAATTAAATATTTTTTTAATTGATTTAGACATTGACGAGTGCGCTGAGGATTTGCATAACTGCCACGCTGATGCCACGTGTAATAACACCATAGGAGATTTCTTCTGCGAGTGCTTACTAGGTTTTGTGGGTGACGGAATCAGAGATGGAGCCGGTTGTGTGGGTAAGAATCAACCAAACGTGCTAGTAAAATGATCGTTTAAAAGACAAGAAAAAGGGGGTACCTGAAGTAGGTTTCGGAAAAATTGCGTTAAAAAAATTATATTACTTTATAGCAATTTTATATGCATATATCGTACTCATGTTAAAAGGAGTTTTTGTTTGTTTTCATTTTAAAATTCCCGAAATACTGTTCTGAACTCGCCATTACATGACGTCATATACGCACAACGTAAACTTTCCATGCAAAATTATATTACTTAGCATTTCGCTTACCTGCTGGAAAGACTTATGTGACTAGAAAAGAAAGTTATTAATTATTTAAAATGTTTTCACCAATTGGCTAAATGACGCTGACTCACCCTCCAGGGTGCACCACTCACTAACCAAAACCGTATTTTTAATCTTATTGACAAGATACAGTAATTTAAAATTTTACTTAGTTAGTATACAACAAATACTCTTATTATTTTTTCAAACTTTACTCAGTGTTATCTAAACTTCTTTCAAATGACCTACCATCAAAATGGGTGCGCCTAAGGGTCATCGCTTGAGTTTAAATTTACATGTTTTATGCAGCGTTACTGCCGACGCAAGCCATGCATCAAAAAACACAGTACGTAACTTGTATCATAAAATTTCAAGACAAAATTTTTATACTTTACGTAAGTGGAGGGTTTGTCGTGCTTTAAGCCCAGACAACAGCGTCTAGCAGCATTTAGGCTGTTTGGCTTAAACAAATACAGTAAGTCTTCACTTAGCGACGTTTCGTTTTAACGACGCTCAATATTTGACATCTTTTTTTGTCTTTAACGACGATTTTTTACTTTGCTGGAAGCCAATTTTTATAATTCGAAGCATTAAACAGTACATATTGCCTTATTCTGTTCTAAAATTGCACTAGTAACATAAACAGTGCGATTATTACACATGTATACGTTTTGGCTACCTCACTGACCATTAAATGCTAGCCGTTTGTATCAAGCGAGACACCTGGGGGCAAACTTTATGCAAGGAATTTTGCCTGCAACCTGTTTCTATAGTAACCAGATCAGATAAAATTCTCAAGGTAGCCCAGCACTTGGCTTTGACTCTGTTTATTGTTTAACTGCTGCCTAAACTTAAATGTTAACAAAAAAGAAACTGCTAGCTAAGTAAGTAAAACATATAGGTGCTTTCAAGCAAGCACAGAGAAATTAATCAGTAGAAACACATAGTAGTAAAACTCATAAAACTTTTAATTTATGTGATTTAAGCAGCATTGATTTCTGTCTCTGAAACGTATCTCAATTCTTTTACATTACTTTCTACGGAAGTGTTGGCTTCGACGACGTTTTGCTTAACGTCGCGTTTTGCTGGAACGCATTAACGTCATTAAGCGAGGACTCACTGTTTTCGAAATTCAGCCTGGTGATTCAGGAAATGAGACATTAATTCGTTGAAATTGACAACTTCCTACAGGGATGAGAATTTTCCGCGTATACGCGGAATTCCGAGTTTTTGGAAGACCAGTAGTGCCATTTTTGTAAATCGCGTAAATTCGTTGAGGAAATTTTTACGGACCCAGTACATTATTTCACAAGCTGACCGCTAATTGGGAGGCCGTCACTTTGTTTACATCACGTACATCAGTGTAACCACGTGTTTATCTCTATGTATAAAAACATAGAATCAATCGTGCCGAGTTACTTGAGCCAACTGCAGACAGTTTTTATATACTTTTGCATAGGAGCGGCCATTACTTAGGCATTTTTGAGACAATTAGGTATCACGTATCCTTGATAGTTGGGTACTTTAAGTTATGCATGAAACAAGGTAATTGATATTTTAAGTCCACTTAGAGGCTCTCTGTGGTCATAAAATTGCTATTTCAACCCCATTGGGGGCCTAGGTGGCCCCAAAGACCCCGGCCTGTTTTAGAGTTTTTTGCAATTTGTCATTCTCATCCCTGATTCCTATTGATAATCTTTTTTTCCAACTGAATTTTTTTAGTGCAATTAGCTGTGTAATTTATATTATTTACAATGAGAAAGAAATGACAGTACATAGTCATTTCCTGTCTTGTTACTGACAAATAGTTTGATTGATTATTGATTGATTGATTGGTGCATTCCTGTAGACAAATGCATATTAAAATGCTTAAGCCAGTTAGGTCTGTTCATTCTCTGGCTGTAGATATATAAAATATATGTTTAGTTAAATAATTTGATACTCAAACTTAGAGTTTATCTTTTATCTTTGTTTACAGATGTGAACGAATGTGAACTGTTTGTATGCGCTGATCCCAATGCTAGGTGTGTGAACACCATTGGCAACTTTGACTGCATCTGCATTGATGGCTATGAGCTAGATGAAGCAATGGAATGTGTTGGTTAGTCTTACTAGATCTCTCTGTCTCTGTCTCTGTCTCTCTCTCTCTGTCTCTCTTTCTCTCTCTCTCTCTCTCTCTCTCTCTCTCTCCCGCTCTCTCTCTCTCTCCCCCCTCTCTCTCGCTCTTGCTCTGTCTCTCCCTCTCCCCTCTCTCTCTCCCTCTCCCCCCTCCCTCTCTCTCTCTTTCTCTCTGTCTTCCCCGTCTGTCTGATCCTCTCCTTCCCTCCCTCCCTTCTTCCTTGCCACGGTTTTACTTAATAATATGACTCCAAACTTATTTTTTGTTTTCCATTTATTGTTACTGCAAATCATGCATTGTCACTTTATGCACACTGTAACTGCACAAGTCAGCACGATTTTTTGCATAATGTAACTGCACAAGTCAGAACAATTTTTTTTGCATAATGTAACTGCACAAGTCAGAACAATTTTTTTTGCATAATGTAACTGCACAAGTCAGAACAATTTTTTTTGCATAATGTAACTGCACAAGTCAGAACGATTTTTTTTGCATAATGTAACTGCACAAGTCAGAACGATTTTTTTTGCATAATGTAACTGCACAAGTCAGAACGATTTTTTTGCATAATGTAACTGCACAAGTCAGAACGATTTTTTTTGCATAATGTAACTGCACAAGTAAGAACGATTTTTTTTGCATAATGTAACTGCACAAGTCAGAACAATTTTTTTGCATAATGTAGCTGCACAAGTTAGAACGATTTTTTTTGCATAATGTAACTGCACATGTCAGAACAATTTTTTTGCATAATGTAACTGCACAAGTCAGAACGATTTTTTTTGCATAATGTAACTGCACAAGTAAGAACGATTTTTTTTTGCATAATGTAACTGCACAAGTAAGAACGATTTTTTTTGCATAATGTAA
Source organism: Tubiluchus corallicola (assembly GCA_030141605.1). NCBI lineage: Eukaryota > Metazoa > Priapulida > Priapulimorpha > Priapulimorphida > Tubiluchidae > Tubiluchus > Tubiluchus corallicola. The sequence continues at coordinate 125,067 of JAQGDQ010000338.1, read as the reverse complement.
CTGCACAAGTCAGAACAATTTTTTTGCATAATGTAGCTGCACAAGTCAGAAAGATTTTTTTTTGCATAATGTAACTGCACAAGTAAGAACGATTTTTTTTGCATAATGTAACTGCACAAGTCAGAACAATTTTTTTGCATAATGTAGCTGCACAAGTTAGAACGATTTTTTTTGCATAATGTAACTGCACATGTCAGAACAATTTTTTTGCATAATGTAACTGCACAAGTCAGAACGATTTTTTTTGCATAATGTAACTGCACAAGTCAGAACGATTTTTTTGCATAATGTAACTGCACAAGTTGGAATGATTTTTTTGTGAATAATTTTATTATTACAAATATGATTATTGTAGTTATGTTTACGTACAGAAATGTATGCTTACTAGTCAAATATTAATTTCGTAAGAAACTAATCTTGTTCTATTGTATGACTCTCAATTAAAACAAACTATTATTATTTTTCTCTGAAGACGTAGACGAATGTTTGAACAGTCCTTGCGGTGCAAATGCCCTGTGCACAAACTTGGAAGGAGGATACTCGTGCGAATGCGCAGACGGTTACGACGGTGACGGAGTGACTTGCAACGGTAACTACAGTATTTGCTATCTGTAGACTTTTTACTCTTCTTTCTTGCTGTTATCAAAAAATAAAGAACGCATTTTTATTCTGTTTCTTGTATAAAATCAGAGTTTTAAAAGCAACTGTCGTTACACGCATAAGTTTACTGACTATGATTTTTCATTTTACAATGCTATTAGCAGTGGTTCGATCTGATGATGATGATGATAAGTTTTTATTAGCCTCTTTTTGCAGGCAAAAATATCTGTACTAACATTATAGAATTTCACATAGACACTATACAGAGTGAATTCTACAATATTACATTTACGGATTCTGTAATTAACTTTTCTAATTTGTGCGTATAACATTTCTTACAGTGATGTTAAACAAAGAGTATTAAAGTGAGCGCTAAAATCAAGGTTATTAATGCAGGAAGTTTCCTGTGAAGTAACATAAAAATGCAGATAAATTGACATACCAAATTATTAAATTCCAATTCAATATTTAAATCCACAAGAGTTACAATCAGTAATCTCAAGAACTACACAAATTTAATCCCTATTTTAGTAAAAATTAACAGCAGGATGTTAAAATGAAAGGGTCCTTTGCAAAGTAGGCTAGTGCCGATATTAAATTTTCTATCTGAGAAAAATTTTATCATAAAGTATACTCAATGAGAGCATTTAGTAGTTGGATTTTGTGATTTTTTTCTATATCTTTTCTCTGTGTGTTCCTTCACTTATCGCGGGTGTTCTGTTCCAGGCCTACCTGCGATAAGTAAATTTCCGCAAAATAGGGACGCTATTTGTAATATTCTTTTAATGTTGGAATTAATATTTTTAATATATTTTTATACATTTTGTGATTTTTTATGCAAAAGTCATCAAATCTATACATTACTGTACAAGACGTACTACGCATGTGCAAAAATACTTTAGACGGAGTACCGCAAAAACCCGGAAATCAGCGAAAATACCGCGATAAATATTTTACATTAATATTTTTGAAAACCCGCGAAACAACGAGTCCGCGATAAATGAACCGTGAAGTAGCGAGGGAACACTCGTACTGCTATGTAAATTCAGTATTTGCAATCTTTAAAATTGTGAGCTGAGCTTGGCTACTTAAAGCATTAAAACATTATTCACGTGAGCAAAAGATTTAAAAAATTTTCAGTTTGCTAAGTCTTATCTCATGACAGTTTACCTGTATTCACCTGTACCGATTTGATATCCTGATATTCCTTTTATTACCGTCTCTAATATGAAGGTAAAAAGAGTCGATTCGGTTAAACTTTTAGGTAAATAGCTAAAGATTTAACATATAACATCCATGTCCATTCAGTTTACGCTCAAGTGAGTAAAAGAATTTATCTTTTATGACTAATGAAAAGAGCTGGGTCATCTCCTAATGATACGATAAAAATGTACTGCACTGTGATTAGGTCAGTTGTTGAATACGCTTCTGTCAGGTATGACAATCATCTTTCTCCTAAAATCTCTCTGATTTGTTAGAAACAGTTCAAAAGTGTTCATAGAAAATAATTTTTTCAAATGAAAGCTAGGCAAATGCTCTAATTTTGGCTAATCTTCAACCTTTATTTAACCGTCGTGAAAATTCTTGTAAAAATTTGTTCTCATCAATTCAAAATCCTAATAATAAAATCCACACTCTATTGCCAGATGCCCATACTCATACATATAGTACTCGCCACTATCTGAAATACCCCCCTTACCTAGATGCAGAACAGAGATATTCAGTTTTATCTCAAATGGCTTATTTAATTTCCAAACTTAATTTAATTTTGACTCTTTTAATTTTAATTTATTTCGTTCATGTATCTTGTAACAGTGTAATAGTGATTGTCGCTGTATGTTCTAACTTGCTTATTCTTTTTAAAAATTTTATATTTTGTAATTTTATGCTGTACTGCCATTACTGTAATTCAACCTTTTGGTTGGTTATTATTTGATCGAGTGACAGAATGTTGCATTTCTCGTGTTTGTGGAGGAAACTGCAATGTTGTCTGCTTGTTTTTCAGATATTGACGAATGTCTGGCCGGAACTGACACTTGCGACGAAAACGCCATCTGTATTAACATAATCGGCAGCTACCGGTGCATGTGCAACAACGGATATACTGGAGATGGCTTCGGTTGTGATGGTAGGTTTTCTGTTGTCACTTGTCAGTAATCTGAATACCCTTTCGTGTGAAAAGATGTAAGGATTAGTTCAAAATGGCTGAAAAGCTTTTGATAAAATTTGAGATTTATAGCCCAACAAGGTCTAACATGTGTTTTAGTATCACTGTTACTATAAGTGTACAAGTACTGGATCAAATAGCACTATGGCGTGCACAGAAAGGCTTGACAGTCTACCAACACATGCACAGAAAGGCTTGACAGTCTACCAACACATGTACAGAAACACCTGACTGTCTACCAACACATGTACAGAAAGGCTTGACAGTCTACCAGCACATGTACAGAAAGGCTTGACAGTCTACCAACACATGTACAGAAACACCTGACAGTCTACCAACACATGTACAGAAAGGCTTGACAGTCTACCAACTCATGCACAGAAAGGCTTGACAGTCTACCAACACATGTACAGAAAGGCTTGACAGTCTACCAACACATGCACAGAAACACCTGACTGTCTACCAACACATGTACAGAAAGGCTTGACAGTCTACCAACACATGTACAGAAAGGCTTGACAGTCTACCAACATATGTACAGAAACACCTGACAGTCTACCAACACATGTACAGAAAGGCTTGACAGTCTACCAACTCATGCACAGAAAGGCTTGACAGTCTACCAACACATGTACAGAAAGACCTGACAGTCTACCAAAACATGCACAGAAAAGGCTTGACAGTCTACCAACACATGCACAGAAAGGCTTGACAGTCTACTGTCTACTAACACATGCACAGAAAGGCTTGACAGTCTACCAACACATGTACAGAAAGGCTTGACAGTCTACCAACACATGCACAAAAAGGCTTGACAGTCTACCAACACATGCACAGAAAGGCTTGATAGTCTACCAACACATGTACAGAAAGACCTGACAGTCTACCAACACATGCACAGAAAGGCTTGACAGTCTGCCAACATATGTACAGAAAGGCTCAACAGTCTACCAACACATGTACAGAAAGGCTTGACAGTCTACCAACACATGCACAGAAAGGCTTGACAGTCTACCAACACATGCACAGAAAGACCTGACAGTCTACCAAAACATGCACAGAAAAGGCTTGACAGTCTACCAACACATGCACAGAAAGGCTTGACAGTCTACTGTCTACTAACACATGCACAGAAAGGCTTGACAGTCTACCAACACATGTACAGAAAGGCTTGACAGTCTACCAACACATGCACAAAAAGGCTTGACAGTCTACCAACACATGCACAGAAAGGCTTGATAGTCTACCAACACATGTACAGAAAGACCTGACAGTCTACCAACACATGCACAGAAAGGCTTGACAGTCTGCCAACATATGTACAGAAAGGCTCAACAGTCTACTAAAACATGCACAGAAAGGCTTGACAGTCTACCAATACATGCACAGAAAGACCTGACAGTCTACCAACACATGTACAGAAAGACCTGACAGTCTACCAACACATGCACAGAAAGGCTTGACAGTCTGCCAACATATGTACAGAAAGGCTCAACAGTCTACTAAAACATGCACAGAAAGGCTTGACAGTCTACCAATACATGCACAGAAAGGCTTGACAATCTACCAACTCATGCACAGAAAGGCTTGACAGTCTGCCAACATATGTATAGAAAGGCTCAACAGTCTACCAACACATGCACAGAAAGGCTTGACAGTCTACCAACACATGCACAGAAAGGCTTGACCGTCTACCAACACATTTACAGAAAGGCTTGACAGTCTACCAACACATGCATAGAAAGGCTGGACAGTCTACCACCACATGTACAGAAAGATCTGACAGTCTGCCAACACATGCACAGAAAGGCTTGACAGTCTACCAACACATGAACAGAAAGGCTTGACAGTCTACCAACACATGAACAGAAAAGCTTGACAGTCTACCAACACATGTGCAGAAAGGCTTGACTGTCTACCAATACATGCACAGAAAGGCTTGACAATCTACCAACTCATGCACAGAAAGGCTTGACAGTCTGCCAACATATGTATAGAAAGGCTCAACAGTCTACCAACACATGCACAGAAAGGCTTGACAGTCTACCAACACATGCACAGAAAGGCTTGACCGTCTACCAACACATTTACAGAAAGGCTTGACAGTCTACCAACACATGCATAGAAAGGCTGGACAGTCTACCACCACATGTACAGAAAGATCTGACAGTCTGCCAACACATGCACAGAAAGGCTTGACAGTCTACCAACACATGAACAGAAAGGCTTGACAGTCTACCAACACATGAACAGAAAAGCTTGACAGTCTACCAACACATGTGCAGAAAGGCTTGACTGTCTATCAACACATGCACAGAAAGGCTTGACAGTCTACCAACACATGCACAAAAAGGCTTGACAGTCTACCATCACATGTACAGAAAGGCTTGACAGTCTACCAACACATGCACAAAAAGGCTTGACAGTCTACCATCACATGTACAGAAAGGCTTGACAGTCTACCAACACATGTACAGAAAGGCTTGACAGTCTACCAACACATGCACAGAAAGACCTGACAGTCTACCGAAACATGCACAGAAAGGGCTTGACAGTCTACCAACACATGTACAGAAAGGCTTGACAGTCTACCAACACATGCATAGAAAAGTGTGACAGTCTACCAACACATGCACAGAAAGACCTCACAGTCTACTAACGCATGCACAGAAAGGCTTGACGGTCTGCCAGCACATGCACAGAAAGGCTTGACAGTCTACCAACACATGCACAGAAGGACTTGACAGTCTACCAATACATGTGCAGAAAGGCTTGACAGTCTACCACCACATGCACAGAAGGGCTTGACAGTCTACCAACACATGCGCAGAAAGACCTGACAGTCTACCAACACATGTGCAGAAAGGCTTGACAGTCTAGCAACACATGCGCAGAAAGACCTGACAGTCTACCAACACATGCACAGAAAGACCTGACAGTCTACCAACACATGTGCAGAAAGACCTGACAGTCTACCAACACATGCACAGAAAGACCTGACAGTCTACCAACACTTAACGTTTTGCTGGCAGTTGACTGACTGGCGTGTCATTGATACTACAGTGGCCGCCGCTTATTGTGGACACCTCGGGCGAGCAGTGTATGTCCATATTAAGCGGCTGTCCATATTAAGCGAAGTGACCCATGAAGACCCTTCCCCTTCATTAAAAAAGGCAAAAAACTGTCTGTATCAACTCGTCTCCTGTTTTATTGAAAAAAAGAAGTCAGACGAGTTTGTTTGGCAGGAAACTTTTCTCTCAACCTTGAACGGAAGGAAGTTATCACAGTTTCGAAGCTCTCAAGGCCACGGCAAATGGCGAACTGACTGATGCAATGACTCACACAGGCAGCAGAGCGGGAAGCTCTTTTCAATCACGCGCGCAGGCCGTGGTTGGCACGGCTGGTTCACGTGCCAAGAATGTTCGCTGTCCATATTAAGCGGCGGTTGTCCATATTAACCGGCGGATTTTATTAGGGGAAAATTCCGTCCCTCGCGAGTTGTCCACAATAACCGGCTGTCCACAATAACCGTGTCCATAATAAGCGGCGGCCACTGTATAGGAACACGCCAGCCTACGTCTTATCCTGTATTGGGGTATTGGGAAAACATGGGCTAGGATAACGGCATAGCAGTCAAAGTCTTGAAATGTTCAAACATGACTCATTTTAATTATATTTTATTGCAGATGTTGACGAGTGTGCTCTTGGAGAACACGACTGCCATGTCAACGCTGCATGTACTAATGAAGCAGGTGGATTTACCTGTACCTGCATTGAAGGGTACGAAGGTGATGGATTGGAATGTACAAGTAAGTTGTTGCTAAGGTAGTTTGTTATATAAAAATTCCTATATGATAAAAAGTTAAAGCAAAATTGGACCCAGTCTTAAACTATAGATCAAAACAATCTTGGACCCAATCTTAAACTATTGATCAAAACAATCTTGGACCCAGTCTTAAACTGTAGATCAAAACAATTTTTAACCCAGTCTTAAACTATAGATCAAAACAATCTTGGACCCAATCTTAAACTATAGATCAAAACAATCTTTGACCCAGTCTTAAACTATAGATCAAAACAATCTTTGACCCAGTCTTAAACTGTAGATCAAAACAATTTTAACCCAGTCTTAAACTATAGATCAAAACAATCTTGGACCCAATCCTAAACTATTGATCAAAACAATCTTGGACCCAATCTTAAACTATAGATCAAAACAATCTTTAACCCAGTCTTAAACTATAGATCAAAACAATCTTGTACCCAATCTTAAACTATAGATCAAAACAATCTACGCTATAAAATATTGAAAGGAAACATACTATTTTTTCAAAAGTAACTTACGTGAACGAATTATTACCACACAAATACAATTTGCATTTCGCCATTCGCTAATTAGATGGGCACTAGCACCAGCATTTCGGCAACTGCACAAAACACAGGTGCTGTACTTCTCACTTCAGAGGTGTTAGTTTGTGATGAACTGCACACGTTCGACAGCTCTTGCGTGAAATTTGAATTTTTGTCTTAGAACTTGCCTAGTTTTAGTACAACACACTAAAAATCTTACAGTAGCACTGTACATCAATCTTCGCTTTTGCAAACATGTGCAACACGCTCGTGGAATATTGTTGCAGTTAAAAATTGTGTTAGTTTGTGATGTCATGAATAATTGGGCTCGTCCGCCCTTAATTAAGTTTTTAATCTATTTACTAACTATCAAAAACGCTTTTGCAGTATTATTGATATCAAAATGTATGTTTTTTGGAGCAGTACTTGAAAAATCATTTTGTTTGGTTTTCCTTGTAGTTCCTGTTTATTTAGTAAACATTTTGCGTCAGATACAGCCTTATCAATGTTTAGAAGAGAGTTCAGTAGGTCCTCGCTTAACGACGTTTCATTTTAACGACAGTTTTTTTAACCTTGAAACCCTGAAATTTTGTTTACCGCACTGGGATTTTATGAAGAATTTCGATTAACAGAAATAACCTTAGTCTTAATATTAGTCATTAATTTCACTCATGTTGTACATTAGAAACATTGAAATTATTAGTGACGTAACTCGTTCCTGGCATTTTGTTTTAACTACGTTTTCTGTATTTCAGATATCGACGAATGTGCAAGAAACAACAACGACGACCTTGAAGACGACGTATGTAACGTAAACGCCGTGTGCGCTGACACAGAGGGCAGTTTCGCATGTACGTGTATCGAGGGATTCTCCGGAGATGGCGTGTCATGCAGAGGTGAGTGTGCAGATCAGTTTTAAACTCGGTGAAACTCAGATGTTGCCTAAGGTGTGACAAATGTTTCTAGATTGTTGATTATCAGAAAGAGTAGAAATAAAGCACAACACTTTCTTTCTATTGATCTGTCTGCATGTATGTGTTAGCATGTGCTTATCTGTCTGCATGAATGTGTTAGCATATGCTTATCTGTCTGCATGAATGTGTTAGCATATGCTTATCTGTCTGCATGAATGTGTTAGCATATGATTATCTGTCTGCATGTAAATGTTAGCATATGCTTATCTGTCTGCATGAATGTGTTAGCATATGCTTATCTGCCTGCATGTAAATGCTAGCATATGTTTATCTGTCAGTATGTAAATGCTAGCATATGCTTATCTGGCTGCATGTAAATGTTAGCATATGCTTATCTGGCTGTATGAATGTGTTAGCATATGATTATCTGTCTGCATGTAAATGCTAGCATATGCTTATCTGCCTGCATGTAAATGCTAGCATATGTTTATCTGTCTGTATGTAAATGTTAGCATATGCTTATCTGTCAGCATGTAAATGCTGGCATATGCTTATCTGTCTGTATGTAAATGTTAGCATATGTTTTTCTGTCTGCATGTAAATGCTAGCATATGCTTATCCGTCTGCATGTAAATGCTAACATATGCTTATCTGTCTGCATGTAAATGCTAGCATATGTTTATCTGTCTGCCTTTTCTTTGTTCATTTTAATGTTTATACGTTTTAAGGAACTTTCGCTATTTTCTGTTAGTGCTTTATCAGAAAAATGCGGTATCATATATTTTTTCATATTGCAAACTACTCAATTTGTGGTTACATGTGCAGTACTGAAAGCAATTTGCGTTGTCTGTGTTGTAAATGGGCTAAATGATACTTTGTGATACTTTGCTGCAAAATATATAGAGAAGCATGTTGTTAAGTTCATAGTCAACTTAGTTTTTGTGTACTCTGTAAGCATAATAATAATAGACACTTTCTTTTTTGTATCTCAGACATAAACGAATGTACGACCGGAACTCATACCTGTGACAGCAATGCAGAATGTTTGAACACAGAAGGTGGCTTCACGTGTAACTGTGTGCAAGGTTTTGTGGGAGATGGCTTCAATTGCGAAGGTTAGTAACTCTTCGAGCGTTTGCAACCTTTACGACTCGAACAAATGCAAAACCGTCGTTGAACTTGGAAGTAATGAATTATAGTTGAAGTGTATCTTCTTTATGCAAATTACATTTACATAGTGGTTTTGTTTTATGTAATTTTTTTCTTCGGTAGTTAAAGGAAAGGTCAAGCCTTTTGGAAAGCCAGACTTATTTGTATGTTCGCAAAGAACGTTAGAAGGATTTAGTAATAAAACTGCAATAAGCGCCTCGTGTAATTAGTAAAATCACTTCATGCATGAGTGAGCTCATTTTCAGCGTCCATTCCTCTTCCAATGACGTCATTCGCCTTGTAGAAAAGTAGCGCACTGTCAATATTCATCAAAACTATAAGTTTCTACAAGATCATTAGATAGCTGATTTTGTAACATTTTTGCATTAATATTACGCAAGCTGCAGAACTTTGAATTGGTATAAGCAGCTCGCACTCACGGAAAGCCACGATGTGATTACGAAAAGTCACGAAGTCTCCTAGTTATGTCATAAGTTTCAAACAAACGGCAGCAACCACCGCGGCTGAAAATTTCTATTCATAGGTAGTTTATTTTAGATTTTTGCTTTATAGAAAGTTTTTTCCAATTTTTTTTGTGATATTTTTCTAAGTTTAAGTGATAACAGTAAAATAAACCCTACATACTGAGTGAGTTGATCTTTCCTTTAATGCTTCAGTGACAGATAAACCTAGCAGACTGTTAACTATAAACTCAAATATTAACTACTTAATGCTAATTTGTTTAAATCAGGGTTCCCACGGTCAGGGAAAGTCCTGGAAAATCCTTGAAAATACTGGCTGTCCTGGAAATTCAGTGAAAAGATAATTTGATAAAAAGTCAGGAAAAATGATGAAAATGGGGCAAAACGTCAGGGAAAATGATGAAAATAGAGCGAAAAGTCAAGGAAAATGATGGAAATGGGGCAAAAAGTCAGGGAAAATGATGAAAATAGAGTCAAAAGTCAAGGAAAATGATGAAAATGGGGCAAAAAGTCAGGGAAAATGATGAAAATAGAGTGAAAAGTCAGGGAAGATGATGAAAATGGGGCAAAAAGTCAGGGAAAATGATGAAAATAGAGCGAAAAGTCAAGGAAAATGATGAAAATGGGGCAAAAAGTCAGGAAAAATGATGAAAATAGAGTGAAAAGTCAAGGAAAATGATGAAAATGGGGCAAAGAGTCAGGGAAAATAATGAAAATGGGGCAAAAAGTCAGGGAAAATGATGTAAATGGATCAAAAACTCAGGGAAAATGATGAAAATGGTGCAAAAAGTCAGGGAAAATGATGAAAATGGGGTGAAAAGTCAGGGAAATTGGAAAGGGTTGCAAAAAAATCACGGTGAACTGATATTTTTCCAAATAATGATTGGCCGACTCATTATATATCAGTATATGTATGAATGTCCATGCACAAAAATGTTTGAATATGTATACTGGTAATGCAATTTTTGCTTATCTTCGTCGTGGAAAATCAATATTTGGTCAGGGAAAAGTCATGGAAATGTCAGGGAAATTTATAAACAAATGTATTTTTTCAGACATTGATGAGTGCTTAGCAGAGGATACTAACGAATGTCATTTGCACGCTCGGTGCATGAATATGGTGGGAAGTTACTCCTGCTCTTGTAACCTTGGCTTCAGCGGTGACGGCGTCGACTCTTGCGTATGTAAGTAGCGCAGTATTACAGCAAGTTATAAAATCTAGTGCTGCCTCCTAGTGAGCCAATATGCTACCAATTATAAGATTCAAAAGTAAATAAAAACCAAAAAACTTGTTATTAGACAGTGACAGTTAAATTGCAATCTGATCACGGAGACAAAAAATCTTTTTTAACTTCTTTGGCTGTTTTTGGGGTGATAAGATTTCTTTCTTCTGCCTCATTTTTGTTGTTTTTTTCAATGTCTTCAATAATACCATTGGTATTTAATATCAGTATGGAGCTTTCGTAGTCTTTCATTTGCTGGAGAATTGAACCACAAATTTTTGTTTGTTTCGTTTGACTCTTTCATCATCATTTAGCATTGTTTCATTTGTGATATGTGCGCCTAGAAACCAAAACCGTCCATAAGTCGGCACAGTTATGATGCTTCAAAGTAGAATGACCCAAAAATTTGGTTAAATTTCAATTTTTCATTTTTTATGAAAACAAATGCTAAATATATTGGACTTCTATATTCTAGCATCAAATCACCAGAGAAATGTCTAAAAAATACTAAAAATCTAATTTTATAATTCCTTACCCACTCTTTGAAACTAATACTGCAATTGTAAAAAAAACTTATATTTTCTAACTCCGATTGTAGCTCGTGGAAGCAGCCATTTTGCTTTGGGTTTTTTCTGTGTTGACAAGACCAGATCTTCATCAGGAACAGCCATTTACTGGATTTAAACATAACTTCAATTTGCTCTTGTTAAATCTATAGCAACCACACTTTTGTACGGTTGCTAAGTGTTTTGTAGAAACGAGACAAGAAGCAATGACTAACTTTGACAGTGATTTTTTCAAGATTAGGTTTTTCAGTGCGCAGCCTTGCACCTCAACTTCAACGTGGATTATCCCAGCTTAGAAATAACATAGAGTGATGAACTTGATATCAAAATGTTCCGCATGAAATGGGGATTCAGAATATGTGAATAACTAGAAAAGCTTAATTGCATACTTATGGACGATTTTGCTATGCATCTCGCATGTCATAAAATATTTTCTGTTTTCTGGGTTATCTAAAAGCCAATATCCAAAAAAATCAATTATTTTATGTAATCATGGAAATTTTAAACGATAAAGAGCATTCATTTGTACTGATATTGATGTACGCGTGTTTTATTTTTAGCCGCAATGGAGTGTATGGACGGAACGCATAACTGTCATGCTTTTGCCGATTGTACGGATACGGCCGGCAGTTTCAGCTGCACTTGCCGTGATGGTTGGCAAGGCAACGGTGTCGACTGCAGTGGTAAGCTGAACGAACCGTTGTTACTTTTGCTTGTTTCTGTCGAATAAGATTGTGACACGTTTCTAATTTTAGGATGATGACACATTTTTGTTAAACAGTAAGTCCTCACTTAACGACTCCCCGTTTAGCAACGTTTCATTTTAATGACGCTGAACATTTGTCACCTTTTCTTCACTTAACAACGCTCCGTTTCGTTTTAACAACGATTTTTTTACTTTTATCTTATTTTAAGCCAATTTTTACCAATCAACAACTTTTTTATTCCATTTGATGCCTTAAAACTTTACATATTTCGTTATTCTGTTCTAGAAATGCGGTAGTAATATAAACAGTGCAACTTATTATACAAGTATACGTTTTTGCTTCCTGACTGACCACTAAATGCTAGGCGTTTGGCGTTTGGCATCAACGAGATCTGGCTGCAGATTTTATGGGAATGAATTTTGCCTGCAATTTGTTGCTATAGTAACCAGATTAGATGAAATTCCCAAGGTCACCGGCCCTTGGCTTTGACTCTGCTGCAGTGACAGCAATGTTTATTGTTTAATCACTGCCTAAACTTGAATGTTAACAAAAGAGAAACTGCTAGCTAGGCAAGTAAGATACGTAGGTGGTTTTAAGCAAGTAGAGAGAAATTAATCAGTAGAAACATGAGTTAAGCTCATAAAACCTTTAATTTATATGATGTAAGCAGCATTGATTTTTGCCTGTAGAACGTATCGCAGTTCTTTTACATTACTTTCTACGAAAGTCTTGGCTTCGTTTAACGACACTTCACTGTAACGCATTAGTGTCATTAAATGAAGACTTACTGTGCCATTTTTTTGGCTGCTAATGTGGAAATTGCCCTAATTGTTAAGCAACATAGAGCATCTGTTTCATTATTTGTTAATAAGCCTAACAACAATATTGTATTTGTTAACTGTTAATTCTTAAAATGACTACTTTCTAAACAGTTAAAACTCGGAAATATATTATTCACTTTACTAATTCGTAACAAATTCAGGTATAATATCCTATTTATAAACTGATAAAAATTTATTAATTATAGTAAAATCTCTTGTTATTAATTGTTTATGCAGTTTATTCCGTAAAACTTTATACTTTATTAACTGTTTGCGAAGCATAACACAAGTCTGCATCTTCTAATGCTAATGCTGTTATTCTCCACCCCTGAATGTTTTATACTGTATCTTGTTTACTAACATCTAATACAGTATCTTGTTTACTAACATTTTATACAGTATCTTGTTTACAAACATTTTATACAGTATCTTGTTTTCTAACATTTAATATGACTTATGGAGTTAAAATAGTAAGTTGTTGATTAATTATGAATCTTCTGCCATTTTAGACATTAACGAGTGTGAACAGGCTGTGCATGACTGTGCCGATCAAGCCGTCTGTCAAAATGAGATTGGCTCATTCCAGTGCAGATGTTTGTCCGGTTACCGTGGCGACGGCGTCACTTGCTTTGGTACCTACTCTTTCCTTGTCTTTTTTTATGAATATTTTCTTTGATAACGTTTTGACATGCTATTTTGTCAAGAGAAAAGCTTAATTAATTGACTTATTATCTTAAAATCTGCTTTTCTTCTGTGTTTGACATTTAGAAATCGATGAGTGCGCGGAAAATTCAGACAACTGTCACGAGGAAGCTGACTGTTTTAACGAGCCGGGACAATTCCGATGCGAATGTCGTCCAGGTTACGAGGGAGATGGAGTCAACTGTGTCAGTAAGTAATCACGTTTCTCGAGTCTACTTTGAATGTGACTTTGAACAATTGTTTGATTACCTCTAAAATTTAGACTCAGTAATACGGAGAAAGCACGTGCTAGAGGTCCTCTGTTGGGAGCTAGTAAATTTTTATGGTGGGGGTGCAACTCTTTACCTCCCAACTCATCCACAAATCTGACTACCCTGTCGCGTCATCTTTTATTCACAATAAAAGGGTTGTGCAACATACGTGGGCGGTTGTTGTCCTGCAATTTTCCAGAGGGCAACAAGGCATATGAACCAAAAATTCAACGACACAGGTATAATTAATATGTCTTTAGAGAGATTGCAATGTCGAAGGGCTCACTTGAAAAACCAGCGGGTCTAAGGCTTGATGTTACGTTTTACGGGGGTTTACATAGGCATTATGGTTTTCCATGTTGACCATGACATACATAGATTCCACACATTCCAACCTCATAATCTCATATGAAATGGAGGAAAAGATTATGATTATGTTTACTATTTTTATTTACTTTTTAGTCAGGTTAGATACGTTATAGCACATAAAAGGAGGGGTGATAGGTAGGAAGCCCTTCCCACAGACTATACTACAGCAATATCTAGTTTAGCTATGTGTAAGAACCTTACATCCTCAGTTAGAGGCAAAACAGATTCCGGTGTCTTGCAACTGTTTTGCCTCGTATTTTAGTTAGCAATCTGTTGCACTGTATTTTGCATGCACCCCAGCATCTCAAAAGTGTTAAAGAAACTGTTTTCAGCGCATAATTTTGTTGTTGTTTTCAGACATAAACGAGTGTACTCGAGGCATGGACAGTTGTGACAATCCCAGTGTGTGCACGGATACCGAAGGAAGCTTCACTTGTTCATGTCCGGCTGGTTTCCGTGGAGACGGGATAATTTGTGACGGTATGCCATTTGTATCTGCCGTTCATGAAATCAGTGTTGCATTGATATAGAAAATTGTTTCTGAATTTGCAACTTTGACCAACTCAATCTTCTCCAACCACTCATCCAAGTGCTGTCCAAACTTGGTCATGCCCAACTTGGTAAATTAATTCCGAACTGTCACTTTACAAGGAGTTTTCATGTCTTACAAAAACATTTCGTTCGTCAGATTGCGTGACGCTTTTTTTTGTTGTTCCAGAAATTGACGAATGTGCGGAAGGAACGCACAATTGCGGGGAGAACGCTTTCTGTGTGAACACGCCCGGAACGTTCCAGTGCGAGTGCGACGCGGGATTCACGGGAGACGGCAGAAATTGTCAAGGTAAACATGTCAGATTAAGTGTCCCGAAAAGTTTTGAAATTCACTGTGTGATTATCCTGTCTCTCTGGGCTAAGGTGTTGAAGTGTTTTAGCATTTGTTGCACATTTCATTTGGGATTTTTAATTTGGAGTGTCGTAATAATAACATGTGCTGCCACCGGCAGTTAATGTCAGTTATTATTTTAGTCAACCTTAAGCCAAGCTTTTTGCCTATAAAAGTTAACAATTGTTCCTTATATTTGAATAATTAGCTTAGAAAGTTAATTAACGGCAGCTATTGCTTATGTCAGAAATTAACCACAGTTTGTGCAATGGCAGGCATTCCATCTTGCACATCAAGCACGTTTGCATAAGAGTTACAGTACTGCTTAAACGCGTGATGTCACGAAAAATGGGCTGTACGTAAATATGATGTCAGAAACAAACCTTGCACTTCATGATTATCATGGTACCGCCTTCTGTTTGCCGGCCACGCGAATGTGACAAAAAGGCGCCGTTGCCAATCTTAGTAGATTCACTGTGCCGCGCGTAGCTTTGAAAGTTTAACGAAATTTGAGCATCCGAGGTAATTATTACTTAATCTAAGCTTTGATTTAAAATAAGCTATTGTAGTTTTCAATATTTTAGAACATTCTTTATTCTGAACTCGTGTTTACACAATCATCCAGTTTTCTTTAACATTTTAAATGTTTACAAATGAACTGCATTTTCAAGTCTTTTCCTTCTTCTTTTGCAGATACGGACGAATGTCAACTAGGTCTGCATGACTGCCACGCCCGAGCTACCTGCACGAACACTTTTGGCGGCTTTACGTGCGACTGTAATGCGGGATTCAGCGGAAACGGCGTCGACAACTGTGACGGTAAGCTTGATGTAAATGGCAACGGCAACGGGCAGCAATAACAAATGCACCTATTCGTGCACATGTTTTTTGTTTCACACCTATAGATCTATTCAGCTTTACGGTAGATACTAATTTTAAGTTTATTTCACTACGTAAAAAGTGTAAGAGAGTAATAAGCAAAGCTTAGTTAAAAATCACAATTAAAAGTATTACTACAAGACAAATAAACTAAATATTTACACAAAGAACAGAGAATTACTAAGCTAAAGTATGCAAAAGAGGGTTACTAAGTGTATATTCCCAATGGGCAAAAATATTTGAAGTTAAAATGACATCAGTATTAAGAATAAGACTGCTTATGACTTCATTGCTTGAATTTAAAACTCAAATTCATGTAAAATCTACACTTCGCTCATTTTGGATTGTAATTTACTAGGAAAAACAGTAAAACAATTTGGTTAAGGTCTATTTATTCTTGTGGTTAATGCTGCTTGCTGATTATTGTTGTTTATTGCGTGGCGTGTGGAACAGCCACAATGGGCATGGCAAACTATGAAGACTTTATTTAATGAACTACACATTTATTAAACAACAACCACAACACGGTAAATATAAGAGGATAGTAATGCCAGCCCTCCGTCTTCAAGTCAGTTCCTAATCTCCCCCGAGGTGCGGGGCTCAAAACACTTTTGTCTAACTACCTAATGCGCCCTGAGCTTCTGCGCATAAGGATTACATCATCAATCTTTACTTCTGAGTCAGCCGGTCGAACATCCAGCTGATCACGTGATGCCACACCTAACTAGGCTTCTAGCCACGACGATAGTTTCATCTTGCGTCGTCTAACATTTAATATTGAATTATTAATTTAATAATTTAATCACCAATTTAATCAAAATCACTATTTAACACAGCTTTCCTTTACTAAAACTAAATGCAAAAAATTCATGTTTTGCACGTTCCTAATACGTTTTGCTCATTTTTATAGAAATGTGTTATGTTGCAATACTAATGTTAGTTTTAATATAAACAGATATTGACGAATGTCTGATGGCTGTTGATGACTGCCATAACTTCGCCATGTGCGACAACACTATTGGCAGTTATACCTGTACTTGCAACTCGGGATACACAGGCAACGGAAGATCGTGCGCTGGTGAGTACGTTAATAATTTCAAGTGCTTAGCCAAATAAGGGCACGCATTTAAAAATTATGTAGTTTTAAAACGCCGTTGAAGGTCAGAGGTTAAGTGTACCAAACAATGCATTTGTGTACACTTGACATAGTCTCGCAACCCATCCTGCTGTGATAATAAGAGTTTTAACAGCTAGCTAGATCCTTACCTAGTTCATAGTTTCTTGTTCCCAAGCAAGATCCTACTAGTAAGTCACTCACAGACACATAGTACGCTCAAGCTAACGTATGGTTAAGTCCACGTAAAGCAGCTAACGTTTACTGAACTGATGCGGCAGATGGCGTTGCTCTACCAACGCGTCATGTGATGGTTGTAGTTAAGACACACTGCTGTGATAACCTGTAACCTACAGCAGCTGCGCATGGGCACAACGAGGCTCATCATCTCACATTATTACTTCCTGCACATTTATAATTTTTGCTTTCTCATTACTGCATTGTTCTGTTTCAGACATAAACGAATGCCAAGATGGGTTGGCTAACTGCGGCGAAAATGCACGCTGCACCAACTTGGACGGTCTGTTTGAATGCACATGCTTGTCCGGATTCACCGGAGATCCAGTTGCCGGCTGCGAGGATGTGGACGAGTGTGCCAATGATCCGTGTGAGGAAAACGAAGAGTGTTTCAACTTTGCGGGTGGCTTCAGTTGCGGGTGTACTGACGGTTTTGAAGAGGTCGGAGATGATTGTGTTGGTAAGTCTTCATCTCTGTTTTCATCTTCGCTGTAGTCATCATCAATGTCTTTCTCGTAGTCATCATTATCAATTTCATAATTTTCATCATCACTGACATTATTTTGCTCATCTTTACTTCATCGTTGTCGTCGTCGTTGGTATTTTTTGTCTTATTAGCGTCATCATCGTTATTTCCATCTTTAACATTATCATCGTCATCGTCTTCACCATGGTAATTGCTTTCATTCTGGTTAGTCCCTTTCTTCTTTGAAAGTTGAAATGTGTTAATGTATTCTCTGAGTAAATTGCTGATCTTTAATCATTTCTGAGCTCGCCGTTCTGGAAGTTATTTGTTGTTATCTCGAGTTCACTCTAAATTAGATGAATAAAAACTGCAACTGGTTTATTTGCTTCTTATGCTAGGCGAGATTTCTGTGAAAGCACCGGTGGTCGTCATCATAGTTGTCCACTTCACCATCGTCAAAATCATCATTATCTTAGTATCATTAGTATCGTAATTTTTTCTTTCCTCTTCCTGATCATTATCGTGGACTTCCTCATTGTTCTCACTTGTTATTTCTACTGCAGAGTTCTCCAACAATCTGTATCATAAAAGATTCACTGTAAATCAGACTTGGTGGAATTGTTCTCATGTTTTCCACATGTTATTTCTGCTACGTAATTCTCTAAATGTCTTAACTATAAATGAATTACTGTAAATCAGACTTGGTGGAATTGTTCTCATGTTTTCCACATGTTATTTCTGCTATGTAATTCTCTAAATGTCTGAACTATAAATGAATTACTGTAAATCAGACTTGGTGGGATTGTCCTCATGTTTTCCACGTGTTATTTCTGCTACCAAATTTATATAAATATCATAAGATGAAATTTGTATGTAATTACAGGGCTCATGCTATACAAACTGCGCTACTGAAAAATTATTAGAGATCATCCCCCATTCGTTCTGTTATGTTTTTCCTAACTTTCCCCGGGATCTCGTCATTGGCCAAGCCATTGCAGTCACAGAAATCGAGTCTCTATATTTAACAGCTATACTATGCGTGTGTCAATGAATTGCTTTAATCGTAAGTTATTCTTACTTAGACGTGGATGAATGTTTCCTGCAACAAGACAATTGTGATCGAACAAACGGAGACTGCGTCAACATGCCCGGATCCTTCGAGTGTTCGTGTAGAAGCGGATTCATAGGCGACGGAGTTGTCTGTCAAGGTAGATTTCATTTTTTTACCTTTCTGGAAAGCAAAAGCTATTAGTTTAAGATTTTTATACAAAGTTGATTATGCCTTTTTTGTTTAATTATGTGGCTTTCTTAAGTCTGTCATTCTTTATAATGGGCAATTGCTTCTTGTATCATAATGCCTTTCGTTTGTCACGTCAAATATTATCATTATAGGAGAGAAGAATAGTAATAATAATAATAATAATAATAATAATAATAATAATAATAATAATAATAGTAAATTTTTTTGGAAGTGTAAATACAGATATATTATAAAGAAACACTGGGAAAAAATAGATATTAATAATAATATAACAGGGTGCATATAATAAATGGCAAGAATCATAAGGAAAACTTCTTAGGTGCTTGCACCATTATAGACACATCCAAATAATGAGAAAAAAAGAACAAAAAAACAAAGGTTTTTAGGCAATTTAAAAAAAGAGTTGTGCAAAGTAAGGAGAGAAGTGATGGATAAAAGAATGTCGAAAAGGGTGGGAAGAGTGGCTTGTGGAAATTCCGCTCATGAGATGACGAAGCACTCTGGATTCTACTCAAAAAGAACACAAATTTGTGACTTTTGTGTCACACAGGAACAGTAGGTGGTTACCAAGACTAGTTTATATAAGTAGCAAACAAATATCGTTTAACTGACGTTTTAAAGCGGTAAATGTTACACTTGTACTTTACATTGGGTGGTAATGAGTTCCAAAGTTTAGATCCGCTGTGGCTAATGAAATGTTTTGCAATATTGGTTCTGCAGAAACTGAGTTGGTAATCATTATAGCGAGTATTATGTGATTTGACATTCTTAATTAGAGGATTCTTGAAACATGTAGGGAATAGGGATAATGATATTTAGCTTGGTACATTTTTTTGCATGCTTGAATTACTTTTCCAGTTTGACAATGTTATTCATTGTGACGTGTGGATAAAAATTTGTGTCTTTTACACAGACGATGACGAGTGTGCGGCCGATAAGGACAACTGTGACAGGAATGCTGATTGTATCAACTCCGACGGAAGCTTTGACTGTGAATGCAGCACCGGTTACGAAGGCGAAGACGGCACTGCCTGTACAGGTAATGGACGCCTTACAGTAGGGATGACAATTTTCCGCGGATATGCGGAATTCCGAGTTTTTGGAAGACCAGTAGTACCATATTTGTAAATCTCTTAAATTCGTTGAGGAAATTTTTATGGACCCAGTACATTATTTCACAAACTGACCGCTAGTTGGCAGTCCGTCACTTTGTTTACATCACATACATCAGTGTAACCAGGTGTTTAAATCTATGTATAAAAATATAGAAACAATTGTGCGGAGTTATTTGAGTCAATTGCAGACAGTTTTTATATACTTTTGCATAGGAGCGGCCAGTACTTAGGCGTTTTTGAGACAATTAGGTATCATGTATCCTTGATAGTTGGGTATTTCAAATTATGCATGAAACAAGGCAATTGATATTTTAAGTCCGCTTAGAGGCTCTCTGTGGTCACAAAATTGCAATTTGTTGCTCGCTCCCCTAGAACTCCATTGGGGGCCTAGGTGGCCCCAAAACCCCCGGCCTGTTTCAGAGTTTTTTGCAATTTGTCATTCTCTTCCCTGCATAATTGCAGTTTTTGTTTTACTGCGAGAATTGCAGAGTTTGCACAATGCATTCCGGTTACAGTCCAACCATCGTTTGACGATTGTAATGCATTTCTGTTCATTCAGATGTCAACGAATGTTTGACGCAGATAGACGGATGTCCGGCGAATGCGGCTTGTACGAACAACGAGGGCAGCTACTCCTGTGATTGTAGAGCCGGTTATGTGGAGGACGGAGATGCTTGTATTGGTATGTTACTTGGTACTGATGCTTATGAGTTATTTCCAGTGCTTAAAGTGCGCCGGGTCTGTTAGGGTCACAGACCCGGAACCTAAAGTTACAGACCCTGTACCTAAAGAAAAAACAATGTTTCACCGGGTTGCATATTTAGTTTTCTCACCATTTAATTATCTATAAGCCAATCCGTGACACGTGTTAGTAGCACAATTTCCGTGTTTCGGTGAACAAAATTGAATTATAGACCATAACAATGGGTACCTCATTGTTGTTGCAACTTTTCAGGAAAAAAGAAAACCATTTCTTGAGAAGTTGTGCACAAGAATAATGCGTTAACTCATTTTATTCGCCTAGTAACTTATTTTACTTTAGACTAGAAAAGTTAGGTGCGACAAAACCTAGCTGTGTGCAGGTTTGACTAAAAAATTAAAAAAAGCTTTCAGTAACTGCAGTGTTGCCCCTGTATGAAATGGCTAATGCAGAATTTTGAATATTTGGTCTTTTTTGCGAAAAATTCTACGGATACATGCTGTATATCTCAACAGTACTTCGGTACTATTTTTAGAAAAAGATAACGGATAATACGTTGTTGTTGATACAGCGGAAAGTTGTATTTAAATACAATAACTGTGATGCATAATAATTATGTTGTTTTGTCTTGACTTCAGACGAAGACGAGTGTAATACTGGTAATAATAACTGTGATGTGAACGCTGAATGTACAAACACGGATGGCGGATTCACATGTGAATGCAGCCCTGGATACAAGGGAGACGGTGTCGAATGCACAGGTATACCTTACTAATTCAGTATCCCAATTATAGAAATCGAATATCATCAGTTTCTTGTTTAATATTACAGAATCGCTTTTTAGTGTTAAGGTTATGTGTATCAGACAACGCATTTTGACAACGCCGCGCATCCCATGCTATTATAATAGTAAATAAGAAAAGGGACGAATATTAGCTACAGAACCCTACCTAGTTTATTTTTTCTTGTTCCCAAGCAAGATCCCAAACAGACTAATGCATAATTAAGTAAAATCCACGTAAAAACAACTGGCATGCTGTTGGTGCTTACTAATGAAACACGGCGGTTTATCAAAAGTAATTTACGAATTATAGTGGGGGTAACTTTTTACCCCCCCCCCCCCGCCCCGGTTTACCAAAATCGCTTGTAAAAAATCGTGACCCTATAAGGGTCAATTAGTTATTAGTTGTAAGACTAAGCGTTTCGAATTTGTATCTCAGATGACGTAATTCCTATTTTAGATATTGACGAATGTGCAAGCGATTTGGCTAATGCCTGTGACATCAACGCTGAATGTGTCAACACCGACGGATCGTACACCTGTGCCTGCATCACTGGCTTCTCTGGCGATGGTGTTACCTGTATAGGTACGGCCGTGTGCTCCGTTGCCAAGGCAACTAAGCTCGTGTGCAGTTCATTCTTGTTAACAATTGAAATTAATCGTGATTCTTGTGTTACGTCACAGCACATTTAAGGTTGAATTCTAATCTGTAAGGTTAAAATGCTTTTCAGAAAGCTAAGTTAGATTTTATGACTTTCTGCATTGTTGGTAAAAATCCTGGAATCGAAAAAAATTGCAAAAAATTGTTGCCATGGGAACAGTAATAACATAATTGTCCTGACATTTAAATTCATATCATTAACATTTCGAATTTTGACAATAGTTTGTTGACAGTTTCATTGAAGTAGCTTTTATGGTTAATATTATTATCCTATTGGGTATGATGTATAGCTGAGTGGTCATGGTGCATGCACTTGGCTATGAAAGTTGAGCAGTGCTTGGATTGGTCAGTAAATGGATTTATTAACTGCCAGAAAAACTGCCGGCTGAGCGTTTTCATCTACTGTATATCGCCTTTGGCTTTTTAGTCTTGTATCTGAGAAGTTCTTTTGCAGATGACGATGAGTGTTTGTCCGGAAACAACAACTGCCACATGGACGCGGAGTGCACGAACACGCTGGGCAGCTTCTTCTGTACCTGCTCACCTGGTTTCCGTGGCGACGGAGTCACCAACTGCATCAGTAAGCAATTAGTTCTTGATTAGTTGTTGTTAGTACAAACGTTCGATAAATGATGCAGTTAAATGGAACGTGTAGAATTTATCGAGTTGTTTATTAGTGAAATTTTTCAGCATTTGAATGATCATGAATCGTTTCAGAGATTTGTTCCACACTTGCAAATACGTTTAAAAACATTAAATGTGCACTTGCAAACCAAAACCGTCCATAAGTCGTCGGCATAGTTAAAACTACGTTATGATGCTTCAAAGTAGAATGCACCAAAGAATTTGGTCAAATGTCAATTTTTCGTATTTTGTAAAAACCAAGGCTAAATATACTGGACTTTTATATTCTAGCATAAAATTATCAGGAAAATGTTCAAAAACATAAAATTTAATTTTCTAACTCCTTACCCACTTTTCTGTCTACAAACTAGTACTGGAATTGTAAAAAAAACTTTTATTTTCAATCTGGTTGTAGCTACCAGAAGCAGTTATTTTGCTTCGGGTTTTTTCTGTTACCAAGCCCAGATCTTCGTCAGGAAGAGCCATCTTTAAACATAACTTCAATGTGTTCTTGCAAAGTCCATAGCAACCAACATTCGTACGGTTGCTAAGTGTTTTGTAGAAATGCGTCAAAAACATTTGCTAACTTTAACAGGAATTTTCTCAAGATTATGTTTTTCAGCTTAGAGAGATAACACTAACAGGTTTGTCCATGCATATCTGCCATTCCATTTACAAGCATTGCTACTTTTTTTTAGACATTGACGAATGTTTCGAGAGGATATCTGACTGCGACGATCCAAGTCGAGCCATGTGTTTGGACACAATGGGAGGACATATGTGCACATGCAAGATGTTCTACACTGGAGATGGAAGAAGCTGTACTGGTAAGTCCACCCACTCGTGGTGGTCCCTTTTTTTATCGCGTTTTGTGCAGCAGAACAGCGAAGAATTCACGTTATCACAACTGTGGCATATGAAATAAACTTACGTCAGTATTTTTTGAACCGTACTTCACTCGAACAGCATTCTGTGGCCACCCTTCTGGACGTACTCATCTTTAGTTCATGACCTAGTCATGCACTGGGAGAAGAAAGCTGACCAAATGACCACCTGTCTACTTGTGTGCTGAGGTTATGAATATAGATGCCATAATCGTCCATGGCATAGGAGCATTCTTTGTCCATTTTTGTGGTATTTTGTTATCTATAAATCTGTAAAATTTTCGTGATGATTGCCATTAGCTATATGTTGTATGACCGTAATTCTGCTGACGATTGCTGAACTGTTAATGAAATTTGACCTTATTTGGAACTCTTTTCAGATATTGATGAGTGTGCCGAGGAGCCGAATCCCTGCTCGGAAGGGGACACGTGCACAAACTTGGAAGGAGAGCCCGGATACTCTTGCAACGGTACATATGTTAGAATTACTGCCTGGAACAAGTTTTTTTGTTAAATTGGCCTAAACGGTTATTTTCCTTCTTATATAAATTCGTGGTTGTAGCATAAAGTGTTTCTGTGTCTCCTTGTCATAAAATTACTGAATTTTTCTATTCTTTCAGACATTGACGAATGTGCGGAAGGTACGCACAACTGTGACGTTAACGCACACTGCCGTAACACCGACGGAAGTTTCACCTGTATTTGCAATGCCGGATACTCAGGCGATGGACTCACCTGTGCAGGTATGATGTCGTTATCGTTAATTACATGGGTAATAATTGCAAAGTCCATGTTTTTTGTTTTTAATAAGAGAATTGTTGTTTTGTTTTCTTTTTGGTTTGATAAGCTGAAGAAAATGTTTACGCATTTCACCCTTTTACGATGTTGTTGGACCACATTTACACACGCACACATGCACGCACGCATGCACATACACACACGCGCATGCGCACATGTGCACACACCATCATATTGACTTTTGCACACTTGACTGTAACTTCTTGTGCTGTGTTACTGAAACAATGCACTAATATTAAATACTAGTTTTATTTCTACACATGCACACACATGCACTCATGCACACACACACATGTGCGTGCATATACACACGTGAACACTCACAAATAAGCATATACATATATTAGGAACAAGTTTTCACAAAAGACACAATACTAGTCCTTAATATGCAATCATTTTATAAGAATGCAGAACAATCAACTAAACATACGTTTCATCAACGATCTACAAGTGATTTTGCATGGGAACATACCGTGCAGTACAGTATTGTAGAATGCATCTGACTTTTCTACAATGGCCGTAGCAGTGAAATAAACAGACCAGGGTGGCTGCACTTAGTGCTGAGGTTGGGTGGCAGTGTGCCGCCTTCAGTAGTGAAAGGGTTAAGCATGACGGTACAATTTTGTCATACTGGCCAGTTAGAAAAGCATTTTCCTCACGGGAGATTTGCAGTGAAGTGGTTAAAGAAATCCTCTTTTTCAGGTGCCGGATTGTGGATCGTGTAAAATGAGTAATATAATTCGTTGTATTGGTTGTGTAAAGCTGATCATTGGTGTTTTAGGGATGGTAAAACAATGAAGAGTCAGATTATAAAACTACACGTTTATTGAACATCAAACACAATAAATATAACAGATAGTAATGCCAAGCCCCCTGATCTGGCTTGCTCTCCTTCAGCTCCCAGACTCAATCTCTTAAGCTGGGCGCATCACAAGGCTTATATATCGTGCGTGGAGCTTCGACGCCTCGATTCTGAATCACTTGCTCACGTGACACCACTCCTTAACTGGCTTCATGCCAGCATTCATCAACATAATTATCTATCATAATCTAACGCTTTTAACATAGTTCAACAGGTCCTCTTTACCAAATGTAAACATCCTCATTGAATTTCTCATGTTTCTTGTTATTTTCTAGACCAAGACGAGTGCGCTGAACTGAGACACGATTGTGACGCAAATCATGGAATCTGCACGAACACCATCGGCGCTTTCGAGTGCTCTTGTGAGGAAGGATACGAAGGAGACGGCGTGAATTGTATAGGTAAGCTAGACACTTTTACAAGGACAAGAAAAGGGGTAGCTGAAGTGGTTTCAGAAAAATCGCCTTAAAAAATTATATTAGTTTACAGCAATTTTATGCGTATATCGTACTCGTGCGTTGAAAGGAATTTTTGTTTGTTTTCATTTTAAATATCTCGCAATAGTGTTCCGACCGCGCTATTACATGACGTCATCTACGTACTCACTACATGTGTCTCAGACATGTGTGCATGGCCGCATGCGCACAACAGCCAAACACCACGTTGCTTGGGCTGTGAAGCAAATTGTACTTCCCTCACGTGCTCCAGTTCTGCACAAGTATAAAAAAGGAACTAAATAAAGAATACTTATTATATTGAATATTATCGATAGTAATGAGTGAAAACAGGGGGTGCTGCAGTACCACTGTACTATACACGAACTGCCACTGGTATGCTAAGTGCAATGACAATGCAACATATTAAGAGTTTTTATGTATACATAGAGTTCAATTGTTTGGTCTTCTCAGTACTTGTTAAAAAAATTCACTTTTGACTTTTTGCATAAATCTGTCTCACAATTGCTGGTTTTGGGCTGTAGTATTAGTACAAGTACAATGCCACCCGGTGGCAGCACACACATTGTAAACCCTTTGTTGTGATACGTTGCAGATATTAACGAGTGCGAAGCCGGCACGGCCGTCTGTCCGCTGAACACGGAATGCCGAAATCTTGACGGTGGATACAGCTGCGAATGCGTGGATGGCTTCATCAGAGAGGGAGACGTCTGTCAGGGTAAATTGCTTGAGATTGTTACCATGTGTTGTATTAGTGCTTAAATCACTATGTGCAAGGAGAATAGATGAGTTGTCTTAGCGTATGCTTGGATGCAAGCTCAAGTATGCCAGATCTAATCAGTAAATGGATGGGTGACTTCCTCTCAGCTATTTATTTTGTTGAAGAATTGTATAAGTAATTGAACTTGGAGACATCACTCTTTGTTCGATTTCTCCCACCGTCTTTTCTTACAAATAATAATCACACTCGATACCGATTACATATTGCGGGTGTGGCCATCTTGGGGAAATAGGTACTAGTCCTGCCGCAAACAGGTGATATATCAAATATTAAATAGATTAGTGCTGTATCATGAGTTTGCTGAGTGCAAAACAGAAAAAGTAGTTGCAGCTTGTTGTTTATGGTCATCAGTTAATGTTTCACTATAGATTCATGTTATGTCATGTTATGCAAGTCAACTACTTGAATTTGACTAATTACATAATTAATTAGTTAAAATTAACTAAATAAATTAACTTGAAATTAACTCGAATTTAATTAAGTAATTAGTTAATTCAAAAAACTGATTAAAATTAGTTTAATTATTATTGGAATTTCTTATTCTTCTCAATAGATATAGATGAATGTGCTCGACCGAACTTGAACAATTGTCACAGAACTTTAGCTGTCTGTACGAACACAGAAGGCAGTTATACCTGCACATGCATAGACGGATATACCGGTAATGGAGTCGACATTTGTGAGAGTAAGTATTGAAGTTTGGCTTCGTTTTGTAAGAAAAGTTTGTGTTTTAATACTGGCATTTATTAGTAGACGCTGAAACTGAGTCAATTGCTACTATGTCAGCTGACTCACACAGTAAATCAGCTAGCTCGGCTTAAGCGGAGTCATTTGCTACTACATCAGCTGACTCACACAGTAAATCAGCTAGCTCAGCTGAAGCTGAGTCAATAGCTACTACATCAGTTGACTCACACAGTAAATCACCTAGCTCGGCTGAAGCTGAGTCAGTTGCTACTACGACAGCTGACTCACACGGTGAATCAGCTAGCTCTGCTGACGCTGAGTCAGTTGCTACTACATCAGCTGACTCACACGGTAAATCAGCTAGCTTGGCTGAAGCTGAGTCAATTGCTACTACGTCAGCTGACTCACACGGTAAATCAGCTAGCTCGGCTGAAGCTGAGTCAGTTGCTACTACGTCAGCTGACTCACACAGTAAATCAGCTAGCTCGGCTGAAGCTGAGTCAGTTGCTACTACGACAGCTGTCTCACACGGTGAATCAGCTAGCTCGGCTGACGCTGAGTCAGTTGCTACTACGTCAGCTGACTCACACGGTAAATCAGCTAGCTCGGCTGAAGCTGAGTCAGTTGCTACTACGTCAGCTGACTCACACGATAAATCAGCTACCTCGGCTGAAGCTGAGTCAGTTGCTACTACGTCAGCTGACTCACACGATAAATCAGCTAGTTCGGCTGAAGCTGAGTCAGTTGCTACTACGTCAGCTGACTCACACGATAAATCAGCTAGCTCGGCTGAAGCAGAGTCAGTTGCTACTACATCAGCTGACTCACACAGTAAATCAGCTAGCTCGGCTGAAGCTGAGTCAGTTGCTACTATGTCAGCTGACTCACACGGTAAATCAGCTAGCTCGGCTGAAGCAGACTCAGTTGCTACTATGTCAGCTGACTCACACGGTAAGTCAGCTAGCTCAGCTGAAGCTGAGTCAGTTGCTACTATGTCAGCTGACTCACACAGTAAATCAGCTAGCTCGGCTGAAGCTGAGTCAGTTGCTACTATGTCAGCTGACTCACAGAGTAAATCAGCTAGCTCGGCTGAAGCTGAGTCATTTGCTACTACATCAGCTGACTCACACAGTAAATCAGCTAGCTCGGCTGAAGCTGAGTCATTTGCTACTACATCAGCTGACTCACACAGTAAATCAGCTAGCTTGGCTGAAGCTGAGTCAGTTGCTACTACGTCAGCTGACTCACACAGTAAATCAGCTAGCTCGGCTGAAGCTGAGTCAGTTGCTACTACGTCAGCTGACTCACACGCTAAATCAGCTAGCTCGGCTGAAGCTGAGTCAGTTGCTACTACGTCAGCTGACTCACACGGTAAATCAGCTAGCTCTGCTGAAGCTGAGTCAGTTGCTACTACGTCAGCTGACTCACACGGTAAATCAGCTAGCTCGGCTGAAGCTGAGTCAGTTGCTACTACGTCAGCTGACTCACACGGTAAATCATCTAGCTCGGCTGATGCTGAGTCAGTTGCTACTACGTCAGCTGACTCACACGGTAAATCAGCTAGCTCGGCTGATGCTGAGTCAGTTTCTACTTCTTTAGCTGACTCACAGACAATCAGCTAGCTCAGCTGAAGCAGAGTCAGTTGCTACTACATCAGTTGACTCACACAGTAAATCAGCCAGCTCGGCTGAAGCTGAGTCAGTTGCTACTACGTCAGCTGACTCACACGGTAAATCAGCTAGCTCGGCTGAAGCGGAGTCATTTGCTACTACGTCAGCTGACTCACACAGTAAATCAGCTAGCTCGGCTGAAGCTGAGTCAGTTGATACTACATCGGGTGACTCACACAGTAAATCAGCTAGCTCGGCTGAAGCTGAGTCAGTTGCTACTACGTCAGCTGACTCACACAGTAAATCAGCTAGCTCGGCTGAAGCTGAGTCAGTTGCTACTACGTCAGCTGACTCACACAGTAAATCAGCTAGCTCGGCTGAAGCTGAGTCAGTTGATACTACATCGGGTGACTCACACAGTAAATCAGCTAGCTCGGCTGAAGCTGAGTCAGCTGCTACTATGTCAGCTGACTCACATGGTAAATCAGCTAGCTCGGCTGAAGCTGAGTCAGCTGCTACTATGTCAGCTGACTCACACGTCACACGGTAAGTGGGCAGCTGTGTAGTCGACTTGCTGTAAACTAGTTAGTGGCAGCAAGGAGTTTTTTTCGTAAGCATGTATGCTTCGGTATTTACTACTTATACCTATTGCTACTACTTGATATTGTTTCTTTAGATGTGAACGAGTGTGATATCGGCATGCACAACTGTGATCCGAACGCGGCGTGTTTGGACACGACCGGTGCATTCCGTTGCATCTGTACGAACGGCTGGACTGGTGACGGAATCACGTGTACCGGTGAGTAAAACTATTTCAAACGTAGGGTACATAGCCGAGTGGATAAGTCCACATGTTTTACGCAAATGTTTGGCGTCTTTAGCTTCTGTGCTCAAGTCTGGCTGTGTTAATTCGTAACCCTTGGCTGTGTGTTTTGTAAGGCTGACGAATACGATTCTGAATATGGCTGAGACTCATCCGCTGGTTCAGTGGCTGATCTTAGCGGGATATACTTGCTAATGAGCTAGGCTCCAGTCATGCCACAGTGTAGACCCTGCCTTTGATTACTGGATTTTGGCTTACAGTGTGAACAGATGTAAATAATTATTAGCAGCTTTGATGCTAAAAACATTCATTGCAAGCTTTTCCTTTTGCTTCAGAAGCAATTTTGAGAAATTTGGCTTAAAGGTCAAGAAAAGGGGTACCTAAAGTGGTAAAATCGCGTTTAAAAATTATTTTGCTTTACAGCAATTTTATGCATATATCTTGTTTGCTATCAAAAAGGAATTTTTGTTTGTTTTCATTTGAAATTTCCTGCAATACCATTCCGACCACGCGATTGCATGACGTCATACATGCACAACGTAAATCAGGGGAAGAAAAGGAAATGTTAAATTATGTCCCAAAAAAAATTCTCCATGCAAAGTTATATTACTTAGCATTTCGCTTACCTGCTGGAAAGACTTATGTAACTAGAAAAGAAAATTATTAGTTATTTAAAATGTTATCACCAAATGGCAAAATGTCACCTCTCCCCCTCCAGGGTGCACCACTCACAGCCAAAAATGTATTTTTAATCTTATTGACAAGATACAGTAATTTAAAATTTTACTCAGTTAGTAACATGTTAGTAACATGTAGTAAACTTTACAAAATGTTATCTAAACTTGTTTCAAATGACCTACCATTAAAATGGCAGCACCTAAAGGTCATCGCGGGAGTTTAAATTTACAAGTTTTATAAATCGTTACTTCTGACACAAGTCCTGTATGCAAAAAGGCAGTATGTAAGTGGCATATATTTTCAAGACGAATTTTTTAAGCTTTATGTAAGTGGAAGGTTTTCTTGTGCTTTGAATTGATTTTTTTTTGTTTTTTTCGTCCTTGTGGGTAAAACAAATTCTTGATAATGTTTTTATAGAATGAACTCTTTGATACTTCGATGTTTGAAAAATGTATACTATGTACGAAATATGTAAGTGTTTCTGATAACAGTATTATCATAATAGCGATGGATCATAATTTGGCATCCTTGCAGACTCTTGATTGCGTGATCCTACTTTATTAAAACTTGGCCAACAAGAGGCAAAGGTTAAAATGGGGGCATAGATTTGAACCGGCAGCTTTGGAATGCAAGCGGTTTCATAATCACTGGATAACTTTGTAATTTACGATCTTATTTTTTTATTCCCTTTAAGGAAATTGCCTCGTCTTAATAACTATAATTTCTTTTCTTCAGTAATTCAGAATTTTGTAATTACGGTTATGTGTAATTGACCGAAATGATTCATTTTTAGAAAAAAATAAAAAATTCTTTTTTTTTGCTGGCAGACATTAACGAGTGTGACACTAATAACTGTGGGCCAAGCGAATCCTGTATGAATTTGCCAGGAACCTTCATTTGTAACGGTAAGTGGGAACTATTCCTTCATTATTCTCCTGTAAATACGTATTCTAATAGCTTTGCAAACGTCGAAAAGTTTGCCGTCAAAAATTGCGTGACCAAAGTTGATCATGTGTCAGTACTTTTGCTGCTTTTTTGTATTTTCCAGTCGAATGCTGCATTTTGTCCTTGTGACAGTGTGATGGCATTTTTGAGTGCTGTTGTGAGGTCTGCACATTTTTCGTGTTTAAACCGTACATTTTGTGCACATTTTTCGTGTTTAAAGCGTACATTTTGTGCACAATTTTCGTGTTTAAGCCTTACATTTTGTGCACATTTTTCGTGTGTCTAAACCGTACATTTTGTGCACATTTTTCGTGTTTAAAGCGTACATTTTGTGCACAATTTTCGTGTTTAAGCCTTACATTTTGTGCACATTTTTCGTGTGTTTAAACCGCACATTTCGTGCACATTTTTCGTGTTTAAGCCTTACATTTTGTGCACATTTTTCGTGTGTTTAAACCGCACATTTTCTGCACATTTTTTGTGTTTAAACGCGACATTTTTTGCACATTTCTAATTTGTGTTCATTCTTTCAGCTGTGGTGAATGACACGACAACTACCGTCATAATTGAGCCTATGGTTAACGGTAAGACTGAAATAAAAAATTTAAAACTTTATTTTAACTATAATCAATCATAGATCAACCCCAATCCACGGCCGGCTGTGGACACCTAGCTAGCTGGTTGTAGTCATTTGGCTGGCGGGCTCTGGTCATTTGGTTAGCTGGCTCTGGTCATTTGGCTAGCTGGCTGTGGTCATTTGGCTATGATTGTATCATAGTTACTATCTTTCTAGTTAAAAAGTACTAGTCTATTCTTACTAGTGAAGTTGTTAGTTTAGAGAACTAACTTAGGTTTAGCATATAAAAAACCCGCAGTAGATCACTAGAAATCAGACTCCCAGGTAAGTGGCGTTTTGTCGTTTCTTAATTAGTTTCGTCCAAATATGGATACAGTTGCCCTTAAATGGAAATTTCAGTTGCCCGTGATATCAAAAGGGATTACAAAGACGCAAGTATTTGTTCATTAGGCAATGCATTGAACACGATTACAAAGACGCAAGTATTCGTTCATTAGGCAATCTATTGAATACGATTACAAAGACACAAGTATTCATTCATTAGGCAATGCATTGAACACGATTACAAAGACGCATGTATTCGTTCATTAGGCAATGCATTGAACACAATTACAAAGACGCAAGTATTCGTTCATTAGGCAATGTATTGAACACGATTACACAGACACAAGTATTCGTTCATTAGGCAATCTATTGAATACGATTACAAAGATGCAGGTATTCGTTCATTAGGCAATGCATTGAACACGATTACACAGACACAAGTATTCGTTCATTAGGCAATGTATTGAACACGATTACAAAGACACAAGTATTCATTCATTAGGCAATGCATTGAACACGATTACAAAGACGCAAGTATACGTTCATTAGGCAATGCATTGAACACGATTACAAAGACACAAGTATTCGTTCATTAGGCAATGCATTGAACACGATTACAAAGATGCAAGTATTCGTTCATTAGGCAATGCATTGAACACGGTTACAAAGATGCAAGTATTCGTTCATTAGGCAATGCATTGAACACGATTACAAAGATGCAAGTATACGTTCATTAGGCAATGCATTGAACACGATTACAAAGACGCAAGTATACGTTCATTAGGCAATGCATTGAACACGATTACAAAGTCGCAAGTATACGTTCATTAGGCAGTGCATTGAACACGATTACAAAGACGCAAGTATACGTTCATTAGGCAATGCATTGAACACGATTACAAAGACGCAAGTATACGTTCATTAGGCAATGCATTGAACACGATTACAAAGTCGCAAGTATACGTTCATTAGGCAATGCATTGAACACGATTACAAAGATGCAAGTATACGTTCATTAGGCAATGCATTGAACACGATTACAAAGTCGCAAGTATACGTTCATTAGGCAATGCATTGAACACGATTACAAAGCCGCAAGTATACGTTCATTAGGCAATGCATTGAACACGATTACAAAGACGCAAGTATACGTTCATTAGGCAATGCATTGAACACGATTACAAAGACGCAAGTATACGTTCATTAGGCAATGCATTGAACACGATTACAAAGTCGCAAGTATACGTTCATTAGGCAATGCATTGAACACGATTACAAAGATGCACGTATTCGTTCATTAGGCAATGCATTGAACACGATTACAAAGATGCAAGTATACGTTCATTAGGCAATGCATTGAACACGATTACAAAGACGCAAGTATACGTTCATTAGGCAATGCATTGAACACGATTACAAAGATGCAAGTATTCGTTCATTAGGCAATGCATTGAACACGATTACAAAGATGCAAGTATTCGTTCATTAGGCAATGCATTGAACACGATTACAAAGATGCAAGTATTCGTTCATTAGGCAATGCATTGAACACGATTACAATGATGCAGGTATTCATTCATTAGGCAATGCATTGAACACGATTACAAAGACGCATGTATTCGTTCATTAGGCAATGCATTGAACACGATTACAAAGACGCATGTATTCGTTCATTAGGCAATGCATTGAACACGATTACAAAGACACAAGTATTCGTTTATTAGGCAATGCATTGAACACGATTACAAAGATGCAAGTATTCGTTCATTAGGCAATGCATTAAACACGATTACAAAGACACAAGTATTCGTTCATTAGGCAATGCGTTGAACACGATTACAAAGATGCAAGTATTCGTTCATTAGGCAATGCGTTGAACACGATTACAAAGACGCAAGTATTTGTTCATTAGGCAATGCATCGAACACGATTACAAAGACGCAAGTATTTGTTCATTAGGCAATGCATTGAACACGATTACAAAGATGCAAGTATTCGTTCATTAGGCAATGCGTTGAACACGATTACAAAGACGCAAGTATACGTTCATTAGGCTACGCATTGAACACGATTTCCGATTCGCACCTTAATTATCTTGTCCAAGATTTTTTGCACCTTAGTGAAATTGATGTTGCACTGATCTCTTTCAACATTACCAGCTGGCTTCAGACAGGTAAGAGAATCCATATTCTGTAACAGCAGTTTAGGACCTTAAATGGTAACCCAGAGAGATCGAGATTGACATTCGAGATTCATGAACGCGACGAGCGAACATCACAGCCACTTCATGCGAGACGCGAAGCTGCACACATCTTTTTCAACATCTTCATTTGCATTTATTTGTATGTCATACTTCACTAACAAATTTCTTTACAATTCACATTAATAATGTTTATTTTCTTTGAGTTTGGTTTTCTGTTTAGAAGCATGGTTTGCAGTTGTTCTAAGATCCTGCCAATGAGTATTTTACCAACAATGTGCTGTTGGTTGTATTTAGTCATTGGCATATAATACAGACTTTAGAAAAAGTGCATTGTCTGTTTTTGCAGAACGGCGCGAAGAAAAACATTAACAACACTTTCATTTTTGCGGCTTTACAATGATCTCCTGCATTGAGCACTTGGTGGCAACTCAAATAGGATATGCGTTGTTTTAAAATAGAACGTGCATTGCTTTGAAATAGAATGTGCATTGTTTTAGAATAGGACGTGCATTGTTTTAAAATAAAACGTGCATGTTTTGAAATAGAACGTGCATAGTTTTAAAATAAAACATGCATATTTTTAAATAGAACGTGCATTGTTTTGAAATCGAACGTGCATTGTTTTAAAATAGAACATGCATTGTTTTAAAATACAACGTCCATTGTTTTAAAATAGAACATGCATTGTTTTGAAATAGAACATGCATTGTTTGGAATATGCATTCTTCTATGATGATACATTGTCTAGTGACATGTCTATGCAACACGGCACAGCTGCAGCTACCTGCCGTTCCTATGCAGTCGGCTGCCACATCTATGTGTGGTTTGTTTGATGTACTAGCACATTTGCATCATCAGCGCTGGAAGCAAATATAGACGCTACACTGAAGCAATATTGATGCTTCTGGCTCACGAATTTCCATCAAGTACTATTTGTTTTTCTGCTTTTTTTACTCGCATCATAATTATTTTTTAATTTGCCCTTGATCATGAATTCAGTTGTTTGCAAATTATTTTATTGGATTGTTTTAAGTCACATTACAAATTTGATTTCTATTGCAGAATTATTTGAATTTATTGTAGATTTGAATCATTTGATTTTTATTGCAAAATTATTTGAATTTATTTAGTGGACTGTTGGGATTCTTTTGTTGTTGATTTCATTATTTTTTATTTCATTTCAAATAAACTCGCAGCATCAATTGTTACAAGCGGAGAAACCGTTGAGCCAACCACTGCTGTTCCTGCAACACCGGAAATCGGAGCGCAACAGATAACTACAATATCTGTGAATGGAACGACTCCATCTCCACCGCTGGTGTTTTTTTCAACCACGCCTGTACCAACTACTCCTTCTACTGATGCTACCGAAACTCCTACTGTTGATACCACAGCTGCTCCGCAGACCACCAAAGGACGAGAAGTAGCTCCTAGTATAGAAGTTACTGCTGCTCCGGACACAACAACAGAAACACCTCCTGCTACCACAGGACCACCTCAGACTGCTTCTCAAACAACGGCTCCTCCAGATACGACTCCTCAAACAGCGGCTCCTCCAGAAACGCCTGCTCCTCAAACAACGGCTCCTCCAGAAACGCCTGCTCCTCAAACAATGGCTCCTCCAGAAACGCCTGCTCCTCAAACGACCACTCCTCCAGATACGACTCCTCAAACGACCACTCCTCCAGATACGACTCCTCAAACAGCGGCTCCTCCAGAAACGCCTGCTCCTCAAACAATGGCTCCTCCAGAAACGCCTGCTCCTCAAACAACGGCTCCTCCAGATACGACTCCTCAAACGACCACTCCTCCAGATACGACTCCTCAAACGACCACTCCTCCAGATACGACTCCTCAAACAACCACTCCTCCAGATACGACTCCTCAAACAACCACTCCTCCAGATACGTCTCCTCAAACGACCACTCCTCCAGATACGACTCCTCAAACAACCACTCCTCCAGATACGTCTCCTCAAACGACCACTCCTCCAGATACGACTCCTCAAACAACCACTCCTCCAGATACGACTCCTCAAACAACCACTCCTCCAGATACGACTCCTCAAACAACCACTCCAGATACGACTCCTCAAACAACCACTCCTCCAGATACGTCTCCTCAAACGACCACTCCTCCAGATACGACTCCTCAAACAACCACTCCTCCAGATACGACTCCTCAAACAACCACTCCTCCAGATACGACTCCTCAAACAACCACTCCTCCAGATACGACTCCTCAAACAACCACTTCGCCAGATACGACTACTCCTCAAACAACGGCTCCTCCGGTGTCATCTACTCCCGAAATCACCACTGTGGAAAGTACTTCTACTTCAGATGCAACTACTCTCCCTTCACTTAGTAGTGAAGCTTCAAGATTACCCCCTGTTACTGGTAAGTTATTCACAGATTTTGCACCATTAGTTTCCTGATAGCTAAATAAAACTTGTTTTAGTAGTAGGCTGTATAATTTTCAAATAATTGCTATCTTGTTGCAGGTTTGGTAATTATCTTTAACATTTTAGATGGGATGTCTCATAACATCTTTTTTAACAATAACACGTCTCAAACAAAGTGATTAGAGTCTGTTGTACTCTTGTAATTCATTTCTTGGATATCAAATGCATGTGCATTACCTAACAACACGACATAATACTTTAATTTTTGTTCCGACTATTCGAGACCAACCCTATGTCTTGGAAATCTGATGTTTGGCAAACAGTAAATTGGAATTTTTGTTTTCCAAAGTGTCCTGTACTTGGTCCGTTCCCGTACATTTGATGGGCACAAGGTTGGATCAAACAACCAAAGATGTTTATGCCATCTTTTGGTCGTTTTAACTGAGGAAACACTGCTAAAGCACGTTAGAATTTCAAACGAACTTGCTGTGCGTGATCATAACATCGTCCTGTAAAGAATAACTGAAAAAGATGGCGATGGCCGTCGCCGTTGTTGTTTTCAGTTACCATTGCTGGTACGATGTGAAGCTCACTTTAGGCTAACCAGCAGTTTGTTCAAACAGAATGTAGATTTATTGTATGCACAAATCAGCTTCTATAGCTAAGCAGTAGATGTTTTAATATTAGTCTGAAGTATAGTTGTGA
This sequence comes from Tubiluchus corallicola, assembly GCA_030141605.1. Classification (NCBI taxonomy): domain Eukaryota; kingdom Metazoa; phylum Priapulida; class Priapulimorpha; order Priapulimorphida; family Tubiluchidae; genus Tubiluchus; species Tubiluchus corallicola. Next base: position 87,309 of record JAQGDQ010000338.1, on the reverse strand, counting down.
GTTTCGTTTTGATATTAGTGTCACTGATATCCATAATACGACATCAAAGGTTTGTATATTATTACCTACTTATATTTCGCTAGTTCAGTAAGTAGCTGCCTTATTTGGAGACGTAGCTTTTGTGTCGTGAACAAAGGTATGGTATCGCACATTAATACATGCTCAGCTATGCCTAACCCTTCACACAGTAGAGATACGTAGTTTTATACACCTAACGTAATCCTCGTTCTGCTATTGCTAACATTCCTAACTCTCACATCACCCAATACTATGCAAAAATTACTATTTTCTGCTATACAGTTTTATCTACCGTTAATACTTAGCTTTGCATTTGTAGTTTTTGATACGTTTTACGTTTTTACATTATGATTTCGTAGATAGTTTTCGATTTATGATTTTGCTGATGATTTGAATGTTTATGATTTTTTCTCCTGTCTACCTTATGTTCAGTTTTCATTTATGATTTACGATTTTATCACTCTCAGCTGTGTCTCATTCTAATATTGCATGTCATCTAAGTTATCCTTTATCAATTTTCTTAACATTTCATGTGAATTTAACAAAATATTTTCTTGCTCTTCTGTTATTACTTCATGTTGTTGCAGTAAAGTTTTTCTTATCAACTTACTTAGCACTTAATCTCTTCATGCTAGGAGGCTCATAAGGCATTGGCACTCCTTTTCCAAATCCTTTTCTTCATTGCAGCTACTTTGACCTCGCTCCAGCTTCTCTATCCTGGGTAACTTCTCTCTGTCCTCACTGTCATTCTCCATGTTGTTCTCAGTCTTCCCCTTGCCCTTCCTTCTGGTGTCCATTTCACCACCGTCTCACGGGCATTCGCTTCTCTCCATTGCCGCTACTTTGACCTCATTCCAGCTTCTCTATCTGGGATAACTCCTCTCTGTCCTCACTGTCATTTTCCATGTTGTTCCCAGTCTAGCCCTTGCTCTTTCTTCCGGTGTCCATTCCACCACCGTCTCACGGTCATTCGCTTCTTCTCTCCATTGCCGCTACTTTGACCTCGCTCCAGCTTCTTTATCCTGGGTAACTCCTCTCTGCCTTCACTGTCCTCAGTGTTCTTCTCAGTCTACCTCTCACCCTTCTTCCTTCCGGTATCCGTTCCACCACCGTCTCGTGGTCCTTCGCTCCTTCCCTCCACCAGACATGTCCAATCCAACTCCATCTCCTCTTTCTAAGTCCATCACTCACTGCATTCATTTGTGCCCCGTTTGCCACCTCAGAATTGATCACCCGCTCCTGCCATCTAATCTTTCATATCCTTCCCAGTCACTTGAACTGGCAAGTTTCCTCTTCTTTTCCATACCTCACTTCGGTACAGTAACACTAACCTCATCAGTGATTTGTATAAGTTCATTTTAGTCTTCGCTGCAATGCTCCATGCTCTTTTGATCACACCAAGTATTCTGCTCTCACTTAGCCTGCTTATTCAAAGCGTTTTAAACTCACTGCCTTTAAAATTTGTTACACTTAATGATAAATCATTTATAACATCATCTGTTTCTTCGTTTTTTTGTAATTGCTCATTTCCATCTTTTCTGTCTAAACTTTTGCATAACATTTCTAAAACTCGACTGTTTCCACCTGTATGGTGTTTTATATTCAGACTGTTTTGTTTTCCTCTTCTTCTGTATTTATTTCTGTTAGAGTTGGTTAAAAACTTTACAATTATCATCTTTTAACTACTTCCTGTCCCCATCACATCTTCACACGTCCTTCCTGATATAAGGTTCTTCCTGTTCGTTTCCTCTTGTTTCTTCTCCTCTTTGCGTACAAGTTGCATAAATTCAACTTTGCATGGCAATGCAGGCTCCACAGCAACCACTCCCGATGAAAACGAGGTGAACCCCACGTTGCCCGAGGTACCGGGTCTCAACGCGGGTCTGGAGTCGACTGAATCGCCACCAGGTGGGTCGTAAAGTTTCTTAATCAATCATTCTGCCTCCGCAACGTCATAATGCAGTAAGTCCTCGCTTAACGACTCCTTGTTTAGCGACGTTTCGTTTTAAAGACGTCGATCATTTCATTTGTTTTCACTTAACGACGCACGTTTCACTTTAACGACGATTTTTTACTTTGTTCAAGGCAACAAAATTTTTACCAAAAATGATGCATTAAAACAGCTTATACTGTGTTATTCTCTACCAAATAAATTCCCAAGGTCACCCCAGGGCTATGTTTTGACTCTGCAGTGTTTATTGCTCAATAGCTGACTAGGATTAAACGTTAATGAAAGAGAAACCGCTATAGCTAGGTATTGGTAAGTAAAATATACAGATGGTTTCAGGCAAACAGGAAGACATTAATCAGTAGGAATATGAATAAAACTCATAGAATGTTTAACTTATATGATTTAATCAGTATTGATTTTTGCCTCTGGAACGTATTTCAATTCTTTTGCATTACTTTCTATGGAAGTCTTGGCCTCGTTTAATGACGTTTCGCTTAATGTCGCACTTTATTGAAACCCACCAGCATCGTTAAGTGAGGACTTACTGTAGTTGTAATATGTCAATGTGGAGATACTCTACATTCGCTATTGGCATTGTCCATTGTCCACCCAACACTGACCATCAAAAGTTTCCATCTTGCAATAAGTTGTAGATGTGCCCATTCTTTTCTAGAACGTAGTTTTTACAGCAATTCGGTTGAATTTTTTCAATTTAATACTTCTTATTTAGAACGGTTTCTTAAACATGCTGCATCTGTATGATAATTAGATGATGATGGAGATGGTGGTGATGATGATGTTGATGATGGTGATGATGATGATGATGATGATGATTATTATCATGACCATGAGGTGATGATGGTGGCCTCGGTGACGACAATGGAGATAGTATTGACGATAATGCAAGGATGATGTCGATGATGATGGTGATATTAATACTGATGATTCTGATGATAATGGTAGTAGAAGTAAAATGATGATGATGACAATGTTGACAATTAGATGATGCTGATGACGATGACGATGATGACGATTAAGGGTAATCATTAATCTATCAGAAAGTGAACTGGAATCATACCGAATTTTTGATATTTGAACCAGAATCAAACCGAATTTTAAAATTTCAATCAAAAATTTCAATGAAGAATCAAATTTTAAGTCAGTTTCAAAGATTTTGCATATTGCTTCATTTTGTGCTGATTGTGCGCCGTTTTAAATGTTTTATTAATAAAGTTATAGATGAGGTGGTGAATTATTCGAATCTATAGTTTTAGGTTCGATTTGAATTCAAAATAAACAAACGTGTTCGAATTGAACTCGAACTTTTCATACTCGCCGCTGACAACAATTACCATGATAAAGCGATTTTGACGTTACCAGTCTAACAAAACTTTTAATTTTTGTTTTAGCTAGAACCTAATCGTATTAATTAGACCAGGTACAAACACAACAGTAACTATTTGCAGTGTGCTACAAAATTCCTGCCTGAATTTCAGCTGATTCATAATTTTCTCATTTTAGAAAACGATACGCAAGTTATTATTCCAACACGACCACCGCCAGTTCAGCCCACGACCGATATAACTCTAGGAGCAGCCGGTCCTGTTGATGGTACGTGCTAATTATCATAATTTGTCGCAGTAAAATAATTTGGTTTAAGTCTATTTATACTTATGGTTAATGCTGCTTGCTGGCTATTGTTGTTTATTGCATGGCGTGTGCGGTAGCCATAATGGGCCTGGCAAACTATCAAGGCTTTATTTAATAAACTACACATTTATTAAACAACAAACACAACACGGTAAATATAAGAGGATAGTAATGCCAGCCCTCCGTCTTCAAGTCAGTTCCTAATCTCCCCCCCCCCCGAGGTGTGGGCCTCAAAACACTTTTGTCTAACTACCCAATGCGCCGTGAGCTTCTGCGCATAAGGATTACATCATCAATCTTTACTTTTGAGTCAGCCGGTCGAACATCAGCTGATCACGTGATGCCACACCTAACTAGGCTTCTAGCCACGACGATAGTTTAATCTTGCATCGTCAAGCATTTAATCTTGAATTATTAATTTAATAATTTAATCACCAATTTAATCAAAATCACTATTTAACACAGCTTTCCTTTACTCGTGTTTAATTATCATAATTTATGATCATTATCATAATCTATGACCATTAGCATAATCTATGATCATTAGCATAATCTATGATCATGCGCTGACTGTAGTTTTTAGTTGGGCAGAAGACTAATGTTTAAATAACAGCAACTCACTACTAACGGTTCGTGCATTAAAAAATGTCGAAATGAATCTACTTCAACAAACCTCATGTTTGACATGAGGGGTAAATTTGTTCCGAGAAATGGGCAGTCATATAATGTAAATAAAACAGAGCCGAATTGAAATCACTCGCACTGGGGAATTCAGTTCCGCATTTTCATTATGTAAGATACATGATTAATTTCCACCAATCAAATTCCTCTAAATTTTGCACTGTAACCACTCAGTAGACTTTGCAATGAAAAGAACAGCCAAGATGACATGGCAAAACGAATTCTTAAAATTACTATAACAGTCGTGTCTTTGCTTAAGTGGATGCTGACTATCATTTTCATTTTAAGAATTCGTTTTCCCCATCACTAATGAGTCTTTTAATGAGTTTTGAAGTAAAATACATTAACTTGCCAACTTTGTTTTTTTTAATTATTTTGTTTAGTAAAAAGTGGTGACAAACAGCAATTATGTGCAATTAAGGTACACAGTTTGTTGCATACTGTTGGTCACATATACATGTATATATATATATATATATATATATATATATATATATTTGATCGTCTATATATACATACATACATACATACATACATGCATATATATATATACATACCTCTGATATAGGGGACACCTCGTGACTGGAAAAGATTGCCCCTTATAGCCGAAATTGAGTCAGACCAAGGGTGTGTCTAGACCTGTGCTTTTCTGTACTTTTACCCATATTTTTATGGATTGTTGCTACACATTCAGTGCAAACGGTATGTAGGAAGCTCCTTCAGTGATGCCAGATGTATGTGACCGCGGAAACTGAGTTGTTCGAAGGCCGAGTTTCCGAAAAATTGAGGTTAAAAATCGCCAGACCTGAAAATATCGTCCCTTATAACCGAAAGTCCCTTATATACAAGTACCTTATATACGAAGATTTTTACATAGGAAAAACATTAGGAAAAATCGGGACCAGTGTTGATGGTCCCTTATAAGCGAATGTCCTTTATAAACGAGTACCTTATACCCGAGGTTGACAGTTTATATATATATATATATATCATTTCTGTGATAATGACCATAACATAATTATTTTTTAATAATTTTTGCTGGGTCATTTTGTCCTAATGTCAACCATTTTTCCCCACAGTAATTTGCAAAGAAGATGGGATCGAGTTTCAGGTGGACCTGCGGCAAGCGTCCGGGGGCCGACCGACGTTCACGGGCGTCATCTACGTAAAAAACAACTTTAAAACAGAAGCTTGCAAGATGCTCGTTTTCGACAATTCGGCAAATTCTGTTGCCACTTTCTTTGCCAGATATGATGAGTGTGAATTTGACATCGACATGGTAAGAACGTTTTTACGCTCTTTCAAATCACTGCGTTTTAAACTTGGTGTGAATGGTTATTTTGAAATGGCAGTTATAAGTTTTGGCTCTTAGCCAAATTCGGGATTGGAATAATTTTCTGCCCATGACTTTGTGGTGTTTAGGACAGTGTGTGTTCTTTCCTTGCTTTTCCTAACTTAAATCTTTCTTACGTAATCTCTTAAAATTTGCTCAAAGGAATATTTCCAAGTAATCTAAATAAGCGTTAGTGTCTTTGGAAATAGAACATGGCTTCTTGTTGTATGAAAATACAATAGTAATGCAATACAATACTGGATTTGTTATTGTATGACAATTCTCTGTCCATTTTATTTTATAAATCCCTAGCAAAAAACACATACTTATACCTGCCTGTTAGTAGCTTGGTGCTTTTTAGCATTTTGAATGCAAAGGTAAGCAGAGTTAGTTGAGGCTTACCCCTAGTAACAATGCAATGCATGTAACAATGCAATGTATTTGTAACAATGCAATGCATGTAACAATACAATGAATGTAACAATGCAATGAATGTTACAATGCAATGAATGTTACAATGCAATGTATGTAACAATACAATGAATGTAACAATGCAATGAATGTTACAATGCAATGTATGTAACAATGCAATGAATGTAACAATGCAATGAATGTAACAATGCATTGTATGTAACAATGCAATGTATGTAACAATGCAATGAACGTAACAATGCAATGAATGTAACGATGCAATGTATATATAACAATGCATTTTTCTTTTCAGGACAATCAGATGTATTCCACGACTGTTGTTGTCCAGCCTCATATGATGTTGTTAACAAAAGATGCCCGTGCGTACCGAATGACCTGTAGATACCAGTCCGGCATGGAAAAAGTGCTGACCGGCAACATCGACAGCGAGTAAGATAAGCTTCTGTTTACTTTTCTCATGTGATGAAATAGAAATCAGTACCGACAATTGTTTGAAACACCGATGTTAGTATAGAATTATGTTTTGAAACAAACCTTTTTTTATTTACACAGTTTGTTCCAAGCAGAAAGCTATTGCAGTATCAGTGATTCATGATCCCCGCACGTTTTAGTAACTCACAAAAACTTGCATTCCGCTTAGTGATTGGCAATTTTGTAATTTTCTAATTTCATTACAATCTTGTTCTTTTAATTCGATATCATGATTAATCTTTTGTTTTCAAGTTTTTAGTTTTTAGCCACATTTTTTAAACATTGCAGCACTGAAATATAGCCTATAAACTTCTTCATGGCTTTCGTCGCTGTCTGCCATGTTCGTACTCGCAAACTATTTTTACAGACACGTACATTCATTACTACTCTATTACTATGTCAACTACATACGTCATAAACGAATAAGAAGCCCCAGTTTGCAACACTGTGGTTTGCAATTGTGCGCATTGTGTAAAGTGAGGAAAACGAAGAAAAAATAAAAGAATTCCGTTTATTTGTGCTAAAACGCCACTTTTCAGTCAGTGTGTAACGCGTATATTTTGCTCTCGATTTACTGAATTACTGTTCAATCGTCGAATAAATCAGTTTATACATGGTTGTAATCTCAATTAATTCGGTTAATCTGTTAATCACCCATCACTACTTCTGTTAATTTGTTGGCAATTTTTTTCACTTTCGTTGAACTGCATTGAACTGTGATGAACTGCGTTGAACTGTAATGAACTGCGATGAACTGCATTGAGCTGCATTGAACTGTGTTGAACTGCATTGAACTGCGTTGAACTGCGTTGAATTGCATTGACCTGCGTTGAACTGCGATGAACTGTGTTGAACACCATTGAACTCTGTTGAGCTGCATTAAACTGCATTGAACTGCTTTGAACTGAGATGAACTGCGTTGAACTGTGATGAACTGCATTGAACTGCGTTGAACTGCATTGAACTGCGATGAACTGCATTGAACTGTGTTGAACTGCATTAAGCTGCGTTCAACAGCATTGACCTGCGTTGAACTGTGTTGAACTGCACTGAACTGCATTAAGCTGCGTTGAACACCATTGAACTCTGTTGAGCTGCATTGAACTGCATTGATCGTAATCATTCTCACCTCTTACTGTAGTTTTTTAGGTTGCCTTCCGTTGTACAGTTGTTAATATTTTTTTTTTCTAGAACGATCTCTCCAGATGGCGTTCTCAATAACACCGGCTCACCTCCCGCCTGTGCCATGATCATTACTGAGCTGGACGGACAGACTAGAGTAACTACAACATTCATAGGACAACCATTGTTACTGCAACTGCTTATTGAACCAAGCAGTAAGTCTAATGTTCTGTATAGTATATCTCTTCTTTCCTCTCATGCTTTCTCTCTCTCTCTCTCTCTCTCTCTCTCTCTCTCCCTCCCTCCCTCTCTCTCTCTCTCTCCCTCTCTCTCTCTCTCTCCCTCCCCCTCTCTCTCTCTCTCTCTCTCTCCCTCTCTCTCTCTCTCTCTCTCTCTCTCTCTCTCCCTCCCTCTCTCTCTCTCTCTCTCTCCCTCCTCCCTCTCTCTCTCTCTCTCTCTCTCCCCCCTTTCTCTCCTTCATACATTTGTATAGTTTTATACATTATACTTGTTCATATTCTTGGCTCTCTGTTATTATTCTGTAAACTGAACATTCTTGTTTTTTTTCCTTTTGCTCTGGTCTTTTACCCTTTTCCATTCCTCTGTCGTTCAATGTCTTCCCTCATAGTTTGACTATAATATCATTAGAAATATATTAATAATTACTTATAGTTATGACAACAATAATTAGTTATTAAACTGATTATTAAGCCCGTAGCACCACGCAGCAGGAGTCAGCTGAACTATTGGAATGACTCTAAGGTCCCAGAAATTTCTTGAAATATTGAAATGCCAGATGCGATGGTGAAATGCACGTTGACCGTACTGGCGTTTTAGAGGAAAAAAAGATGGTTTCTTCCATTTTGTCTTCAGTGGTCTCTTTTCTCTAGCCTGCCCTACTATAAAATGTCGTGTTTCTAATTGAAACTTCTGTTTATCTCACGCCTTAATGCGCCACAAATGATTATTTAATTTCTTCTTTTAGACCTGTACGGTGGATTTGCCAGAAACTGTTATGCAAGAACTGCAAACGAAGACTGGAAATATGAATTAATTGATGAAAGAGGGTAAGTATTTCTTGACCAATACTTTCTTGACCAATACTTGCTCTTTTGCTGCCGTTTTTTCACATATTTACAATTAGTAAAAATACACAGTTTGTTGCATACTGTTGGTCACATATACATGCATATATATATTTGATCGTCTATTTATACATACATACATACATACATACATACATACATATATATATATATACCTCTGATATAAGGGACACCTCGTGACCGGAAAAAAATTGTCCCTTTTATGCGATGTCCCTTATAGCCGAAGTTGAGTCCGACCAAGGGTGTGTCTAGACCTGTACTTTTCTGCACTTTTATCCATATTTTTATGGATTATTGCTACACATTCAGTGCAAACAGTATTGATCCGAGGTGTATATGACCGCAGAAACCGAGCTGTTCCAATGCCGAGTTTGTGAAAAATTAAGGTTTGATCATGGGGTCCCTTATATGTAAGGTAATTTACCTGGGTTTCTATTACGCGAGACCTGAAGATATCATCCCTTATATTCTGTCTGTCTGTAAGTTCTGCCTGTATCAAGGTGATTTACATGGAGGCTGTGTTTTCATACTCCCTCACTCTTTAACCGATCAACAAAATTCTCGAGATGCTGCGAAATTTAGCTCATTGTTGACTGCTTGTATAATGGGTCATTGACTGTACATTGAAAAATAGGGAAAAGTCAACATTTATCTGTTAAAGCGGGAATCGTTACTGGAGAAGTTTGTTTCGTAACGTCACCCCTGCTGAGAACTGTGTGAAATATGTGAAAGTCTGAATAAGCATTTTGCGTCGTAAAGATTAGGACGCTTAAACAAAGTATACACATGTCTCGGCTTGCCGGACAAAAGCGGGGAGACGTCGGTCCGAATTTGCCGATTGTCCGTATTTACCGATACTAAACTAATACACTAGGTGTCGTGTATTAGACACAGGGTAATGTAGAATCAATCACCTAATTGTCTCAAAAACATCTAGTACAGGCCGCTCCTATGCAAAAGTATATAAAAACTGTAAGCAATTGACTCAAATAACTCCGCATAATTGACTCTATATTTTTATATATAGATATACACGTGGTTACACTGATGTACATGATGTAAACAAAGTAACGGCCTGCCAACTAGGGGTCAGCTCGTGAAACAACAGACTGTGTCCATATTATGTGGGACTTTTTTAACGGACCAGATTTTGTCCAATTGTCCCAGTATCTGTGAAAGCGATGTCCGGCAAAATTTGCGACATGGGTGTATAAGAAAATCAAGTGTCTTTAGTGTAAGAAGAGAAAAGGCTGCATTATTCAGAAACTGGGTTGCGTTGTTCAACGTAATTGAAGAATCGAACGTTTCTTGGGGTGGTTTTCAGTTAGAATTTGTCAATGTTATGTCAATTTGTTAATTTTTTAAATAATTTAAGTCTTTCACTATGTTGTTGCTTTATAACTGCGCCACATTGACTTTTACACATTTGACAATAACTTGTTGCTAAATAAACTAATAGCCATTTGTTATTAAACACTAATATGAAATCTTAGTTTTACTTATACACATGCACACACATCTGCGCACACATATGTGCACTCATGCACACATGCACGTGTACACCCACACAAATAAGCTTATATTTAGAAACCAGTTTTCACCAAAGACACAATACTAATCCATAATATGCAATTTTTTTATAAGAATGCAGAACAATCAACTAAAATACATTTCATCAATGATCTACAACATACCATACAGTACTGTATCGTGGAATGCACTTGGCTTCAGATGCTGATTGGCTAGTTAGTGTTTCTTGCTAAACAACCCCAATCCCACGGCTGTTAAACATTTCTACAATGTTTTTGCATGGCCGTAACAGTGAAATAAACAAACCTGGGTGACTGCGCCTAGTGCTGAGCTCGGGCGGCAGTCTATCGCCTTCTGTCCCTTACAGCGAAACATAGGTGGCAGCGTGCCCCCTTCTGTAGTGTAAGGGTTAATATGGGTTACTTGTAATGATGACAACCTAATCAAAATAGCCATATAAAGATGACAAATGAAAGCATGTAACTTTGGTACCTTTTTTGCTTTGTACAAAAACTTGCTCATATATTCACACTTGTTTATGACAGACCCGATCATTTTCTACACATTTTCGTTTTGTTTCAAACAGCTGTGCTCACGACTCGGCAATATTCCAACAATTCCGGAAGCAGGAAAACGGCCTCGTCGCGAGATTCAACGCTTTCAAGTTTCCGGGAAATTCTTATCTGAAATTCGAATGCGACGTTCGAGTGTGCATCGGCCAATGTCCACCGGTATGATGATTCTACTATTTTTTAACATGTAGCTTAGCACAATTTTTGAAGTTTTTTGTAAAGTATTCATAACTTTTTTTGATTTTTGAAAGTTTGAAGGAATCTGTATTTACTAAACGAACGAAAATCGAAAAGGAATGAGATATGAAGAAGGGGGATGGGTCATCCATATAAACCGATATCAAGTTTTTGTCTGATTGAACGACCTACATACATTGTGTTATAATGGCGTCATCATATCCCCCACCACCCACCACCTACGTACCCCTTATATTAATATCGACATCACGTCCCCGTAGCTTTTTGTACAACTCATTCTTCCTCCTCCCAAGGACAGGCGACAACATCACTTATGTTAGTTAACGGGAAACCTACTTGCATCAGATAACGATGTCATTATTAAATCACCTGTTTACCTTCCGTTAAAATGGCATTATCATGTCTTCTGCCACCTACCTACTCTAAACTTGTAGATTGTGGATTGCCCCATGCTGAATTCGAACTCGAGACCTTTGCTTCACAAAATTTAATACACGTGAGTTCATTTTATTGTTAACTTGGCTTCCCTATGGCAACAGTTGTTGCAAAAACATTATTATCTGTTGTCAGTCATTTTTCTATTAGTAGTTGGATACTTGTTTACGTTGTTTACATTAACCCTTTCTCTTCAGGCCGAATGTGACGACGGTGAGGTGGGACTAGGCAGGAGGAAGAGAGAAGCCATGCAGACTGGTCAGACAGTGGAGCAACTGGACGGTGTTGATAGCAACACGATAAACGTTCTGCTGCTAGAGAAAGAACCATTAAGTGGTCAGTATATCAGTGTAATATGGCAGTTAATGCATATGTGTGCTTGCATAGCAAACTCGTCCATAAGTCGGCTGTTAAGCTTTTCTAGTTATTCACATATCCTGAATCTCCATTTCATGAGGATCATTTTGATATCAAGCTCATCACTCTATGTTATTCCTAAGCTGAGATAATCCACATGAAGTTGAGGTGCATGTTGAACACTGAAAAACATAACCTTAAGAAAATCACTGTTAAAGTTAGCCATTGTTTTTTTGTCGCGTTTGTACAAAACGCTTAGCAACTGCACAAATGTTGGTTACTAAGGACTTTGCAAGAGCATGTTGAAGTTATGTTTAAAACCAGTAGATGGGTCTTCCTGACGAAGATCCGGTCTTGGCAACAGAAAAAACCTGAAGCAAAATGACTGCTTCCATGAGCTATTATTGGAGTTTAAAAATACAAATTTTTTACAATTGTATTACTAGTTTCTAGCCAAAAAAAGTGGGTAAGGGTTATAAAATTAGATATTTAGTATTTTTTGAACATTTTCTTGATAATTTGATGCTAGAATATAGAAGTCCAATATATTTACTGTTCGTTTTTATAAAAAACAAAAAAATTGACATTTGACTCAAATTTTAGGTACATTCTACTTTGAAGCATTATAATGTAGTTTTAATTATTCAACTTCAACATGGATTATCTCAACTTAGAAATAACATAGAGCAAAGAACTTGGTATCAAAATAATCCTCATGAAATGGAGATTCAGGATATGTGAACAACTAGAAAAGTTTAACAGCGAACTTATAGATGATTCTGCTATGTTAAAACATTACATTAATTCTCTTTTTTTCTCTTTTTTGTAAATTAATTTATTTTTTCTTTATTGCAGACGAGATAATTACTCAAGATTCAAGCGCATACTGCATAGCAAAAGATAAGCTAGCCCTAGGTTTGGGGGTGTCGGCTCTCTTAGCTTTGCTTTCTGTGATCATTCTCATCATCATGCTCCGACTACGGTTGTTCAAGTCAAAAGAGGAACCGGATCGGCCAACTCCGCGACTCACGATACCGACACCGACGTACACGAGTTCTGCGTCTTCGAGTACGGTGCTGCAATATTAGACTGTTCGCTTGTTTATTATCAAACTTGGTTGTTATTTTGTGATTACGCAGAGAACGCCGGTCACGTCTTTGCTTCTCAATATTTTATCCGAGGAGAAGAAGCGATGGACTTCATTTGCGTGTGGACGTTGGCCATTTTACTGACCGGCTAACGGTTTTCGCAGGACAGATGGCTCATTCTGTCGAAAACTCGAAAGTGTGATTTGGCAGCCATGTTATAATTCATCAAAACGACATCATGTGCAGATAATGGACAATAAGAAATCATTCGACTACCGTCGGTAACTGTTGTCATGACCTCGATCCCTGTTTCATCCAAAGTACCTTATTTTGCAAGTACATAAAGTGCTTGCTACTCTTATAAGATTTTTCATACTCCTACTTAAAATTGTAATATTTCTAGCAAATTAAACACAGTTTGAATTTCGAGTGTGTTTTCCTTATGAACGAATTGGGGTTTATAGAATTCGTTGAAAGAGGTTTTTAATTCTTTTTACGTTTTTTTTTTGCTTTACGAGTAATGAGCATTTTGTTACATGGATAACTTATTCTGATGGTACTTTCGTGATTAAACTCATCTTGCTAACATGTTCCTATTCGGTAAAAACTAAACAGTTTGGTATGCTTCACCTTCCGAATGGGATGCGAGGTTTTAAACCCTCAAAAACTTATTGCTTAAAAAAATGCTTCACTCACTTGGCAAAAACTGCCAAAGTTGAATTTTGCTTCAAGTCATTAGCACTGATGTTTAAATTTGTCACGGAATGCAAATTTTCACGAGTTTACCAGTCTATTTATTAAGTGCGCAAAGTGTGACAATTATGACAGCTAAATTTCGTTCATATTTGTTATGTTTTATGAGAAATATTTTTTTTTGTACATAATTTTCATTATGTCTCATTCGTATGTTTGAAACAAACATATTCGTATGATCTACAAGTGGCCTTCATGTATTGTGCTCAAACATATAGTAATGTTTCTATTTTTGTATACTAGAGGGAGACACTCAGCAGCAGCGTTCTGTGTGTTCCCGTAGACAACGCCTTTCTAAAGTTAAATGCTGCGTATTGTGTTGTTTCTCGCTTCTGTTAGCGTATTACACATGTAACGTTCGTCTACGTTTTTGGACAGTCTAATTTTTCTTGGGTTGGGAAGGTGTGCGTTATCGTTAGAGTTGCCGTAGCACTCGTGACATCCTGCATTGTTTACTGCGGCAACACTGCGTCACCATGGCGTCACATGATGTCATCATTTGTTGCGTTGTTTACCGTAGCGACGCCCGCCGCATCGGTTAGCGAGCAAAATATTGTATGAAAGTATTAAAATGTGATATCTCTTGTACATATCTTAACCTAGCATATTTCATTTTAACAATATTTTGTACGACTAGCGATAAAACGTAGAGACTTGCATTGTGATATGCGAAAGCATTGCTCTTGCGATGTCATCAGAACGTGAAGCAATACAATGAACCGATTGTGTGCATTGTGTTATATTTAATGTATTTTTTGTCTTGATTGGCTTGTAAAACTAAAACGTTTGTCACTGCAGCAATAATACGTCTAACCATGTTATACTTCGTTGTCACCAAGCGTACTAAGTTAATTTTCTAGTCCCATAACGTTTATTGTGACCTGGATTTTTTGATAGAAACCAGGTCATTATATTTACTCAAGTATGCAGATGTGGACATTTTCCTACACCAGTTACTTCTTCTTAGACTCAGTTACATTTGTCGAACTTTGAGAACTTTGTACAGAATGTGTTAAGTTATGAACAACATCTTTTGTCCATAAATGAACCTTTTTCGGGGTCAAGGTAAGTGTCAAGGTCACGCCAGTTACGTGTTCTTAAAACTGACATTTGTTTACCTTTTAAAACTTTGTACGGAAGGCAGTGAGTTATAAATAGTACTTTTTGCCCGTAAATGACCCTTCTAAAAGTCAAGGTCACTCTGGTTACATGTTCTTATAACTCTCATTTGTTTAGCTTTGTTAACTTTGTACGGAAGGCAGTGAGTTATAAATAGTACTTTTGCCCGTAAATGAACCTTCTAAAGGTCAAGGTCAGTGTCAAGGTCAATGTGTTGTTAAGCAGAATGTCAAAGTTTGCATTGTAGAATGTTTCAGAGTAAGAAAACAGTTTCAGGCTTGGTGCGTGGCACCTGTTGACACATTCTTATTATATCTTCATTTTTCAACGTACGTCAACCTCTATTATACCCAAATCAGTTTTGTATAAGTTTCGTTTTTATAAGTATGTTACACTCTGTTACTGTTGACTTCAAAAACCGGTTCAAGATAATTCCGCATGTGAATTAAATTTGCGTTAGCGTTAACATATTTGACAAACAATGTTATTGATGTGCTGTTTTTATATGTCTTTGAGGCAGATTATTTATGTGTGACATGTGCATGGCGTTGTACTGTAATATAGGGTCAAATAAAGAGAAATATATAATTCATAGTATTAATATTATATACAAAGTGTACTGTATTCGTTTCAACTTGGAATGAAAATACAATTAGGAAAGTAAGACTATAAACGATGAAATTAACAAAGAAATATACGATATTAGTAAGGTATGAAAATAAATACTATCTTTAATATAGCAGTAATGACAATTTACAGAAAGAATAGATCACATGTATAAAATCTACAGACAAATATCGCTGCAATGTCCCCTTTGTAATGCCAGCCTCGCTTAACATCTGTATTTTTAGCAAAAGAAAATGTCAAAGTTTGCATAGACATGTATGTATTAATGCATCTTGTTATAATGCCAGCCTCGCTTAACGCGCATATTTTTAGCAAAAGAAAATGTCAAAGTTTGCATAGACATGTATGTATTAATGCATCTTGTTATAATGCCAGCCTCGCTTAACGCGCATATTTTTAGCAAAAGAAAATGTCAAAGTTTGCATAGACATGTATGCATTAATGCACCTTGCAATAATGCCAGCCTCGCTCAACGCCCGTATTTTTGGGAAAAGAAAATGTCTATATTTCAGTAGATGTGCATGTATTAATGCACCTCTTTATAATGCCAAATGGGCTTAACACCAACATTTTTGCAGTCCTAAAGTGGACCATATAAAAGATTTGACCGTAATTTCACAAAATAGAGTTTTCAAGAAAGAATCATAAACGTCACAAAAAAATATTTTTCCAATGCACTATTTACACTTTTGTGAATTTACCACAACTGTGACAAGTGGTGCTATGCGAGTAGAAAATAAGAAATTTTTAGTCAAGTTTATGTCGACCTGCGACGAAACATTACTAACAGGAAACAGGCGTAGACACACGCTCAGGTCGACTGCGACTGACTTCCTGCGTCTAGGAAGATACGAGTTCCCGCGAATTGTAACACAGCTCAGGTCGACGATGACTGTGCGTACGCGAATGAGAAAATCTCTGACCAGACCACAATCATCTTCGAACAATGCCAGGAGTAGAACATGAGCAGACCTCTGAAACTGAGTTGTATCGCAAGCTTGTTTATGTTGACTGACTCGAAACTAACGGTGTACCATATGCCGCCAGTTGCCAAGTCTTCAGTTGCTCTCTAGTGCGTTACGTCACAAGATCGACCTGAGCCTGCCATGGTCATGAAAGTGCGTTGTCATTTAGTATGTCATACAAGTGTTTCTAGTCTGAGACTACTGGTGTCCTCGCTGCTATGCAAGGAACTCAACCCAGTGTCGTCAGAGTTGGAATCATCATTGTGGTTGAGTACAACATCGTCCTGGGCAACTCTGAGCACAATACCTTTCATATTACCTTCAGACGAATAGTAAGTACCTGTCTTAGGTAGTGGATCACAAAATTCTGTACAATATATTACATGCTCAGGTTTTTGATTGATGCTCGGTGGCTTTTGGACATCCGGCTCACCGGATCTAAAACTGCGGCGGATGCTGCCATTTCTGATGAACGCTGGACCGGCATCGCTGCTGCTGTCCACAACTGCTTGCTCACCGGATGTATCACAACTAAATCCGTCAGATAATTTACCTTCCACGGTGTCTTGCGTCATGTCTAATTCTGGTTCACTATCAGAGTCACTAGGTGACACAAGTGTCCTTTCAGGTTTCAGGTAAAATTTTGAAACACAATAGAAGCCAAAGTCTTCTTTTTCATCGCACGTTTCAGCTTTTGACTGATCACCAATGGAATTTAGCAAGAAGTTGGCTTGATCCCTATCTTCACATGATGCATGATTCCCAGCAAGCGGTTCAATAACTTCTTCCTTTTCTTGGTTTTGCTTTAACGCTACTGCATTATCACCAACAGCATTGTTGCACAGCCTCTCCACAAAATGTTTCTCTTCCACATCATTCTCTGCAGAACTTTCTGTACTTTGGCGAGAAAGCTTTTGCTCGGATTCGTTTTCTAAACTTGATCTGACTTCTTCACCTTTTGATGTTGACTGACTAGTAGATGCCTCAGCTGATGATGCAGGCTTGGGTTCATCATCGCCTAGGCTTGCACAAGATTTTGCTATTTCATCAGTAGGAGACAAACGTTTTTCAGTCCCTGGCAGGACTGTTGTTGCAGGACCTGACATAAAGGATGTTACACATTCATTTCTGTCATTCACAAACAAGTTAGATAATAAGGGTGGTTTATTTGTGACATTATCCTGGCGCTCTGGTGCAATGGGAGATATATCTGGCGAAAATTGTTGGCTCAGTTTCTTGATGATACCATCACTTGATGACGATTCTTTTGCATCTAATGACGAAGATGGAAAGTCAAATTCAAAACTAGACGACGTGCTCTCCAGAATCCATTTCCGTATGTTCTCTGCGGTTATCGCCTCATTGCATTCATCTTTTTGTGGTTCAATACTAAAGGCAAGTTCGCTGCTTGTCGTATCAATCTCACTACACGTTTCATCCGTGCTAAACTCTTCTAATATGCCGAGTGACGATACCGATTCAACTGTAGTGTCCATTTCTGGAAAATCACTAATCCTACCAGACAAAGGCAACCTTGAATCATTTACAGGTTTTTCAACATGAGCAGTTGATTCAACTTGGTCCAATTGTTGTAACAGATATTTCAGATGTCCTTTTTTTCGTGTTAATTCATAATTATACTGGTGAAAATGTTCCATCACCGCCCTGCCAATTTGCTGTTTTTGTATATGCTCATGGGTAGAATCTCTAATTTCTTCTCTTAACCGGTCCATTTCGTGTTGGAGAAGGCCCGAGGGCAAATTCTGATGAGAACAACACTTATGAATTTCTTCCCTCAACTGACGAGACAGGTCGTTAGCAGCTGTTTCATATTTATGAATGTGCTCATTTAAACCCATGATATTTTCAAGATGTTGCAAGTATTCTCTCATGTCTTTGTGGCTGATAGATCTCCAGTCAGACCCGCTGTCAGTCGAGTCGCTTAGATACGTATCTTGCAAGTAGTTTTTCCCATCTTCCTTGATTCTACTTTGATGAAGTTTGTTTTCACGAACCTCAATTTGTGATTCTATTTCATCGATTCTCTCCTTCTGCATTATCAACTCATCTTCTTGATCGTTAATTTTGTCAACCAACTTGTTCATTAGTGTTAAATCGGATACATCAACGTCATCAGTTTGATGCTGCCTGTCGGCACAGGTGGTTGAATGCGATCGTTTAAGAGAACCCGATTTGGCATTGTCTGCACTGTTCCGCTGTTTCCGGACTTCAGAAGTGTAGACGCTGTCACTTTCAACACCATCCACAAACTTATTGGCGTCATCAGCTTGGTCACCAAGTCTATGTCTCTGGTCAACACGTACAACGTCCAGTGTTTGGGAGTTGTTCTTCAGCGAATTGCTGGTCCGAAGTTTGCGAATGTTCGACTTCTTTGAACGCATCTTATTCTTTGACTGAGATCTGTAAGTAGTTGATGAGATCTTCTTCAAGACGAATTTCACGTTTTTCTGTTCCACTCCCCAAATGTTCCAAAGTTTTAATATGCGACACCTACCGGGCAGGTGTTTCTCGATGTCACGCCACTGTTCGAATAAGCCATACGTGTGCACACTGTCACTTTTCTTGCAGCGTTTTAATATGGCGTAAGCAATGTCGTCAACAGTTGTACGTTTTGTCACGCCATTCACGTGTTTAGCCTTGCCGCCAAACCAGATGGTTATGCCGACATTGGTACTCATTTAAACATGTTATCTGAAAAAATAAAAAACACTAATTACTGTATTTCAAAAAAAAACTTCAAGGCATATTAGCTCAAACGCCATCACTATCCAAAATATTATCATCATCATCATCAATATCACATCCACCACAATCAAATTTACATGTGATTCCATACTTCTCTGACACCTTATAGATTGCCATGTTGATTAGGTAATCGTTTATTTAACATGTGAGCAGGGTCGTATTAACCAATCGGTGTAGCCCAGGGCGCCAAAGTTTGAGGGACGCCACATTTTAGACGTCCAATTTTAAAAAAATTCTTATCCTCCTCGGAAAATGTGTATCTGTTCATATTCATGTAAACAAGCATTTTATCACACAACAAACAGTTAGTGAGACCGGTTGGTATATAAGTGCCATATAAGGAACAAGTACAAGGTAGTACACAACAGGTAGTTACCCAGCCTGCTCCTATATAATTGCTGTTCACATACACGTAATTAACAATAATCATTTAGAAACTAGGTTAAAAGTATTATTAATACACCACAAGTAATTGTTTAGTCTGCGGACTATATAACTGGTCATAATTCACAAGAGATGCGCGGGACAGATCTATCAGTCTAGAACGTCGTGAAGTCTTGATACGCCTCTGCATGTGGGTAGTATATAATAATTTATTTCGTACATAGTATTACATTTCATATAAAAAATACATTGATTGTAAATAGTAGGTAACAGAGTTAGTAGAAAAACAACCAGAAATATGAAAAAACAACAGAAATACAAAAAATTAAAGGAAAACTGGACGATTGTTTAGACTCAATCTCATTTTAGTTTACTGTCCAAAATATACATTTTCTTGCCTACAAAAGTTAACAATTGTTTCTTATATTTGAATAATTAGCTTAGAAAGTTAATTAACGGCAACCGAACACAGCTATGGCATATGTCAGAAACTAACCACAGTTTGTGCAATGGCAGACTTCTTCCCTTGCACGTCAAGCACGTTTGCGTAAGTGTTACTTAAACAAGTGATGCCACGAAGACTGGGGTCTACATCATATGACGTCAGAAACCAACACTGCAGTTCATGATCATGCTTATCACGGTACCGCCTTCTATTTGTCGGTGCCGCGCACGTGACAAAAAGGCACCGCTGCCAATCTTAGTAGATTCACTGAGCCGCGCGTAGCTTTGAAAGTTTAACAAAATTTGAGTATTCGAGGTAATTATTATTTAATCTAAGCTTTGATTTAAAATAAGCTATTGTAGTTTCCAATATTTTAGAGCATTCTTTATTCTGAACTCGTGTTTACACAATCATCCGGTTTTCCTTTAAATACACGAAATCGTTATCGACATGTTAAAATTTAAGTGCAAGTATTCAACTATCCACTGTTAGGTGCAGAGATATTTCTGAGGTATTTCTACTGGCAGGCAAGAAGCACCTAGCCAAGGATATGATCGTCATCAAATAACAGTTAGCAGGGTTCAAAATTCTCCACGACTACAAGCTGCGTTTAAAAAATGATGTTCAGCTCACCATAGAGCACAATGATTAATGCAGGGAGAAAACGCCTGCATTAGTGCCGCTAATAGTGACAATGATTCATGTTCTTGTCAGTAAAAACCTGTCCGAAACATCGTCCTGCGTACACCGAGTTACGGAAAATCGCAAAAAACGTCGTAGTTGAAACTTGGAGACATTCCACGCTTATATCATTGCTCGGTGGTGAAGAGAAAAGAGGCTAGTTTACCGAGCTTATAATATCTTTCAACTTTACTAACGCAATACGCGTTAATGCAAAGGGCAAGTCTCTCGGGAAGTTGTGCTTATTTTAATATTTGGGGAAAATGTTAGAAAGTTTCAGCAATAAAATTGTGATAAGCACCTCGTGTAATTAGTAAAATCAATTTAAAGTCGTGATCACTTTACGCTTGGGCGCTCATTTTAGACGAAAAATGACGTCATCCGGTTTTTGGGCAATATAAACACTTATCCCGCCAGGTGGCTTCAGACTCTTTTTTGAACTTACAGAGCAGCGAACTCTATAACCTAAGTAACCAGCCCGGCACCTACTACGTGCTGGCAAGTTTACATGCGTATCTAAAAGTCAACAAAAACCTGTAAATTAATTATTTACATACTTAATGTTAATTATTTACAAATTTTAAGGTGTAATCCTGTAGTTTAAAGCAATGTAACCACTTTAAATTTGATCATAATTGATCGAATGACTAATTTCTAGATAAACACAGTTAAACACAACATTAGAATAACGGAACTTCTGAGCAAACTGTAGAAATTTTGCAACGCGTATCTTCATCACAGCTTGCCTTCACAGCATTCACGCTGCCCAGCAGACACCAGCTTACGTCATTTTTTTTAAATACACTGGCATCAACATTCGTTTGGTGGGAGATAAGAAATATTGAAATTTTTTGTACATTTTTAAGCAAATCATTCTATACGCATATTTTGTGTCGTAATTTTAATATTTTTAATTGTACATTAAAATGCAATAAATGTTGTTCGAAAGTTGGTTCTTCCTTTAAAGGAAAGAACAAGACACTTGGTATGCTGGGTTTAATTTACTATTATTACTTAAACTTACAATAAAGAAATTTGCAAAAAAACTGTCTATAAGCATGAAGTTAATTTGTACTACAGCTGAAATAAATTTTCCGGCGCCGTGGTAGTCGCCATTTACTTGAAAATTATGACGTAACTGGTGGACATCGAGAGTTTTCGTAAGCACATCATGGATTTCCGAAAGCGCGTTGCTTGAACTAATTAAAACTTACTTATTGTTCATGCAAAAAAAACGCAAAATTAGTTTTTTTGGTAAAACTTATTACATGTATACTTTGACGGAAATTGACAGTGCGCAAATTTTCTTGGTAGATGAAATGACGTCATTGGTGGAAGAATGAGCTTTCAAATTGGTAGCACCAAGTGTGAAATGATCGCGAATTTAAAGTGATTTTACGAATTACACGAGGCGCTTATCACACTTTTATTACAAAATCCTTCTAACATTTTTCGTGAATATTGAAATAAACCTGACTTTCCAGAAGACTTAGCCTTTGCTTTAATGTTTGAAGTTTTTTTTTGCCCTTTCGTGTACTTCCCTTTGAATCATGTCATTAATCAGCTTATATGTCATTAATCAGCTTATAATGGTTTCTCCTCATCAATGGATTAGCGCTTACTTTTCAGAAAAACAAAGAAGATGTTTCACATTGGCGGTAGCGCCATCTACTGACTGAGTAATAAACTAACAGAATGCAGCAAAACTTTTATTGTATACCATCGTTGAGTAAGGACTGCAGTGTTCTATACAAGTACAATTGTTTTAATTTATGACTTTTAATAAATCCAAATCAAGGCAAGCAAGTGCTGTCTGAGTTCCACGCCAGGATTGGTCGAAACGATTTTAAATAAATAAATCATTTATTAAATAAAAAATAAATTGAACAAATGCAAGTATCACCACATGCAAATGCAAACGATTTCACTTCAATTAAACCGCAAAAGTAGTAAAAAAGATTTAAACGCACTGCTGTATTCGAAAGCCATGCACACAAACGAAGCCAAGTTAAAGTGAATATTGACAGCTTTTCAACGGCAAAAAATCTAGAACTTTAGATCATGGAGCTGACTGAAGCCTCGAGTTTTACCTCCTAATAAACTTTTCATATTTTAAATCATATTTCAAAAATTAGATGTCTTAATTAGTCATATCGGTTTCAACAAAGAAATAATGAGATACGGAATCACTTGAGTTTTCAATTTAGACATTGTCATTTACAGTAATATGTTTTAAAACCGAGTAATGTAGTTCAATGGTAACGTTCGCGCTTTCCAGTCGGGAGGTTGCGAGTTCAATTCTCGACCTTGTCAAACTTAAAGCAAAACCGGACCCAAAATTAAACTGTAGGTCAAAACAATCTACTCTTTAAAATATTGAAAGGAATCATACTATTTTTTCAAAAATGACTTACATGAAAGAATTATTACCACACAAATACAATTTCATGTTCGCACCACTAGAGCTTCACTATTACATGCATTTCGCCATTCGCTAGCTAGACGGGCACTAGCGCTTGCATTTCGGAAACGCATTGCACAAAAAACAGGTGTTGTACCTTTCAGTTCAGATGTGTTGGTTTGTGACGAACTACACACGTTCGACAGCTCATGCGTGAGCACAGCGGTAAATTTGAATTTTAATCCTAAAACTTGGCTAGTTTTAGTACAACACACTGAATATCTTGCAGTAGCACTGTACTTCAATTTTCGCTTTCGCAAGCACGTGCAACGAGCTCGTGGAATATTTTTGCTGTTGAAAATTGTGTTAGTTTGTGATGTCATCAATAGTTGGGCTCGCCCATCCTTAATTAAGTTTTTAATCTTATATTTAATTGTCAGAAACGCATCAGAAGGTTGCAGTATTGATTGTTTTAAAATGTATACTTTTATCGGACTTGAAAATGGGGTAGTATATGACAAATCATACTGTCTTAGAATTAAAAAATTACTCCAAGTATTTGGCACCCTAGGCAACTGCGTAATTTACCTAATGGAAAAACCGAGTTTAAATTTAAAACGTTAAGTAATCTCGTTAAAACCTGCATTATAGAATCATAATAACAGCAGTCAAACTTTTTGCAAGTTTTCACGTCCTCTTAGCAAAGCCAGCAAAACTCGTCAGTGTCAACAGGTGGCGTCCCGTATTGAGTTTGTTCTACACGTGCTCCTGCTACACGCACAACCCTTTCCATTTAAGACAGCCTGTAGGTGCGTCGCAGCATGGCGGCCCAGTTTTTTGCGCAATTTTTTAACAAAACGACAAAAAACTAATCACCCAGGTGGTAATTAATCGTCTCTGTACAAAGTAGCACCAGATGCGAAGGTCAGTATGGGCTCCTTAGGGCAGTCCAATATAATAAACGATGTGACATATCTTACCACCAAAGTTTTACATCGTTGTATAAGTGTCGTATAGTTGCTGTAGCTTGTCGTACGCATTCATCATCGCATTGAATGTACGTCAGGCTCAAGGACCTGTGAGCAGGTTAACCCCCAATGTTCGCTAGTTCAAACTTCCGCTACCACTAACTGCCTTATAAACGTACTCATGTTCGCTTTGTATGGCGTGAACTTTCGTAATAATTAAGCCTTAGCACAATGTTCTGAAGATAGTGAATTATTTATGGTTAAAAACAACACAACTTTAGCAAAAACGTTTACATTAAAAACTGAAAATCATGCCAAACGTTTCGATTAGCTGCTGCTGTCGTCATCAGTGATAAATTTACAAACGTACAGCCAGTTTATATAAGCAGAGCCTGTTATGCACTAATTAAGTAGTTAACAGAACCCAAATAGTCAGAATAATCAGACCAGTAAAGAAATTTGTACAGTAAATTATGCACTAATTGTGTATTTACAAAAGCCAAATAGGTAATGATTAACCAGACCTATAGAAAAGAAATTGACACAGTAACAAATAGCTACGTGTTTGAAAATAAAGTTAAAGGAATTGAACTGCTTTGTACACTAAGAGAAGGTTTATTAGGGTACGTAGATTTAAACAGCAAATTACTGCTTAACTTACTTCATCAGTTTCTTTACTGGTCTGTTTATTCATTTGGCTTCTGTTAATTACTTAATTAGTGCATAATAGGCTCTGCCTATATAAACTGGTTGTATGTTTGTAAATTTACCACTGATGATGACAGCAGCAGCTAGTCGAAACGTTTGGCATGATTTTAACTTTTTAATGTAAAAGTTTTTCATAGAGTTGTGTTGTTTTTAACTATAAATGTTTTATGTGCCTGTAATAAAAATTGACTTGAATTATTTAATGTGTTAAAATCCACAATTTCTTGATTCGGGGCAGAGACCCCCCCCCCAATCATCAGCTGATGTAGTCGATACTTGAGACACTAAAAACTCCCACGTTACCCAGTGTGGATTACGGAAGGGTTTAAAGTCGAATAACATGATCATGTTAGCTTGTCAGCAGTAGAGTGCTACAAAGAAGCAGTTAGTTAATGAGGCGAAGGTGAAATATTGTGCATTTAGCCGCGTTTTATGGGCTCTTAATAAAGACATACACATCACCAAATGAATAAACTCGAAGTTTCAGCTAATCATAAGATTGTCATGGGCGCCGCCAGAGTTAAAATTTTTTTAAAAAAGTTGCTAGGGGTCTGGGGGAGCGCTGTAAGCTCCCCCAGCGAGGTCCAAGATGGAGCACCGGCAACCAATGCATTTTCCTGTATTTAAACACATTGAAATGAGATCTAAATTCTGGTACACAGACTTCTTCAAACGTGAAAAATTCTACTTTAATAAATATATTTTACCTACATTTACCTAGGTAATATTCATTGTATTCTATTGTAGTAGTCATATATCTTAAAAACAAGTTCGTAATATACTACAATGCAGATGACCCATTACTTAAGCTTAACTTATTTAGTGTCAAGATTATCTGCCCAGCAAAATGTGGATGTCATTTCACTATGCAAATCAGCTTACTGCTCGGGGATCGTGCAAACAGACAAGGGGTGTTGTGTTTTGTTTCTCTCAGAAGGCTCGTAGAGAAAACCAGAAAACACATTAAACTAGTTTATTATACGAGAATTCTACAACACATAAGTATGAAGGAACGCTAAATGTATAAAGTAAATAATCTGGAAACGTGAAAGCGTATCTGGGAATACGAGGATACAAGAGAATGTGAGAGAATGAACTCCAGCTGCCAGCTCCGCCTTATATATCAGTGCCAAGGAATAATCTAGAAATAGAAAGTTCTAGAAACTTCTACAAGGTAAGAAGATTGTTTTACTATACTATAGAACATTCTACAATGTTCTATCTAATTCTAGTGGATCTCCACAATAAGGGGTTAATGTGTTTCTTGGTTTACTGCTGGAAAAATTATTTAGCCATAAAAAAATTTCTTAAGAAATTCTGTGGACGCATGCGCGTCAGTGCGTTCGCCTCTTGGCGCATGCGCGTCAGTGCGTCCGCCTCTTGGCGCCCGTGAAGATTTATTTTATTTCTATACGTACTTGTGGTACAATCATTTCAAATAAACAAACAGATCAGCAAGCAAAATAACATTAATTAACATGATTAATCAGCAATGCGATTATATACAATTAAGTGAGAGTAAGATACGTTAATATGGCGTACAATTCAGCTCTGTTATAAAATGAAAACAATTACGTTCTAGATAACTTCTTTAATGAAATTTACAATCCGTACTTGTTCATTGCTAACATTGCTTCTTACTTCTAACGTACAGGAAAAAACTTTAGAAAGAAAATTTTCATTTGATTAGGGTAGGATAGGGTAGAGTAGAATACGTTGTATAGTATGCAGACCAGAGTGGATGAGGACAGAAACGACAATCCAAAAACAACAACAAAACCACACCAACAACACCCCCACCCCCCCCACAAACCCACACAACCACAACAAAAACCCAACCCCAACAAACCCAACAACAACCCACACCCCAAAACACACACAAAAAACACCCAACCAAACAAAACAACACACCACCCCACACAAAAAAAAAAACAACCCAAAAACACAAAACAAAAAAAAAAAAACAACAAAACAAAACCAAAAAAAAAATAAAATAATTAAAATATATATTAATTATATGTACCTTTAATTATTAATAATTAATTACTAATTATATATATATATTATATATCAATTATATTAGTTAATCATTAGAAAAAACTTTGTGAAACCATTTTTTGCGCACGGCCATTTTTCTCGTACATTTTACAATTAAAATTACAATATTACAATTATAATTTTTTTCAAATTTATTATTAAAAATTATTAAAGTTTTTCATAACGCTTTGTAACTGATAGGTCCACGAGATTTATTTTTCCGATTGATAAAATATGAATCTTCAACACATAAATTACTGCACTTATGCCATGTATGTTTATGGCCAGCTAGCGAGAAATTATTTGTTAATAAATTAAACTTAAACTCGGTCAAAACCAACAATAAATCAACAACAAAAATATCCAGACATGTAAATGTATCAGCACATTAAACTCAAATGAAAAATCTGTTTCAAATATTGAAATATGTAATGAGTTGCCAACTGTGACATAAATTACTTGATTCATACGCGCTGCATGAAAGATTTTTTATTATGCCGTGACTGAGCAGTTGGTTAAGTTGACACTAAGCAATTCTACACGCACGTATGCGGAATCTGAGGCGACCGAATATGCGGACCACGCGGCAGAACCGGCAAGTACGGTTTGGTACATTGAACTGTGAACTGGTTTTTAAATAATGGTTTTTGCTTAATTAAAGGACAAGAAAACCCTTCATAAACATAAAGCTTTAGAAATTCGCCTTGAAATTTTATATCAGTTACATGCTGCCTTTTTACATACAGGGCTTGCGTCGGCAGTAAGGCTGTATAAAACTTGTAAATTTAAACTCCCGCGATGGTTGTACGTTAGACGCAGCCATTTTGAAAGTAAGTCATTTGAAATAAGTTTAAATAACATCGTGTAAACTTTGAAAAAAATTATCAGAGCATTCGTAGCGCCCACGTCACTAACTAATTAAAATTTAAAATTACTGCATCTTGTCAATAAGATTAAAATACGTTTTTGGTTAGTAGTTCCCCTAATTTACTTCTGCGTAGTGACGTCAAGTAATGGCGCGGACGGAACAGTTTTGCGGGAGACTTAAAATGAAAACAAACAAAAATTCTTTTCAACCCGAGTACGATATACGCATAAAATTGCTGTAAAGTTTTAAGCCGATGTTTCTGAAACCTACTTCAGGTACCCCTTTTCTTGTCCTTTAAAAAAGAGTTGCTGTTGCCGTCGCCGGATGAATCGCATATACCGCTGCCGTGATGCATGTACATACGCCCTTAGAAAGTTCGATCTTGCACTTAGAAATTGAATTGCATTTTTTCGGGTATTCGCATTGTAAACTTGTGAGAACAATGACAAATAAAAACTGAGTATTTTTAGTAATCTCCACTCGGCAAGAACTTTGCGAAAGAGTTAAACGAGGGCGGACTGCAGCACAAGGAATTTACGGAAACAGACAGGTTAATTGCTGTTACTCAAGGACAGGTGTGTGTATTACACTACGAACAGGTACATAATAAGCCTACAGGTATACAGTTTCCAATATCAGTAAGCCCATGAGTTCTAACTTTCTACCTAGACCTTAATTATCTTACGTAAGTACTATTAATTTTGATAGGACATTTGTAGATTACTGCAGTATAAATGCACTGCAATAAAATGGTGTAGACGTACTTGTTGGATGGGCACCGTTTCCTCACGTATTCTCCAGACTACAAATGTGTTCAAGTCGCCACAGCTACTTTAGAAGTGACAGAATTGCTCGCATAAAAAGAGAAGGCTGTTAAATTTTAAAAGTACGTCCCAAAAAATATTACATTGCATTACGCTTACCTGTTTGAAAGACTTATCTAATTAGAAAACAAAATTCTTAATAATTTAAAATATTCGAGCCACCTGGTAAAACGGCACTGTATCGCCATCCCAGTGTGCACCACTGATTCACCAAAAAAGACACCGTTGCTCTCATTGACCATATAAAGTAATTTAAACTTTTCCTTAGTTGTACTACAAATGCTCCATTTTTTCAAACATTATTCTGTTATTTAAACTTATTCGAAACGACTTATCCTAAAAATGGCTGCACCTAATGGTCATCGCGGGAGTTTAAATTTGCAAGTTTTATACAGAGTTACTACTAATGCAGGTTCTGTGCGCAATAAGACAGCATGCAAGTGATATAAAATTTCAAGACGAATTTTTTACGCTTTGTTCATGACGAACGTTTTCTTGTGTTTTGAGTTCTCTGCCGCCATTTCACAGAAACATTATCCAGAAACCTTTCTTCTTTGAATAGTATTTGAGGGTAGGATGCACGAACATGATACATAGTTATCCGTGCTATATAACACTGCTTGAGTCCATATAAATAAAGTGTTACATCGTATTGAATAAAAACCTATAGTGAGAAGGAAAATTGCACATTTTAACCCAGATAGGGTCACCGGGGGGTAAAAATACCCCCTGACTGGTTTTTTGCATTTCACCCTTTTACCATACGCATCACAGTAAACCTTTTCTATGACTTTTTCTAAATATGTTCTGCGCACAAAATACTTTCAGTTATTTATTTTAGGCGCATTGTCTCACCACGAAATAAAAGTGAAAATGCAATATGTCGATTTTTTAAAATTGTCGAAACTTTACTTCGCTTGTCTATACATTATACGGGCGATGTATCTGATAAAACAAAATGTTAGTTATTCAAATTACTCCACCTAAAAGAAGAAAGTAGTAGACATATTCAAAATAACAATGATTTTTGCACACGCGCTAGCAATGTCGGTTGTCTGCAGTTATTCCAGCATAGACAAGGGAATGTAACTAAGTGAATTTAAATTTCGTATTACTAGTAAGTGACATGCCTTTAAGCAGAGATATAATGTATCCTATGGTAGTTAGCATAACCACAAATTATGCTGTTGCTGTTTACTAATGAAACACGGCGGTTTATCAAAAGTAATTTACGAATTATGGTGGGGATAATTTTTTACCCCCGGTTACCAAAATCAGTTGTAAAAAATCGTGACCCTATAAGGGTAAAAAAAGTTAATTTGGGACAACACATTTTGCTTTGTGACAATTTAAGCTAAATTGTAATTTAACCGGTTCTATACTTCCGATATTCATAATAAAACATGTAGATTAGATATGAGAAACTAAAGTGAGGTCAACAGCTGAAAACGAAATCTACGCAATTCTATAATTAATTGTTTTTACGCGCAATGTACGAATACAAGCTTGTCTATTTTGTTGTATTACAGAATCAAACTGAGAGACGTTTTGAAAAATTGATATAAAAATCAACGAAAGCTAGATAACTGTTTATTTTAACCAAGAATACTCCGTATAAGCAAGGTTTCACCTGTACTGTGATTGTTGTCATCGTCAATGTAGTCGCCACGGCAATCTCTACCCCACTAATACTAATATCACCGTCGTTGTTGTCCAAAAATTACCAATAATTTTTTTCGCAACATCAAGACAAAAATATTATTTCTTGCAACCGACAAAATACTCAGACAAAATAGAGAACACGCCGAATTTTATTTTTGAAATAGCAATGAATCCATGCAGCCTTACCTTGAAATCCACCATCAGCGGGACGTATAAAAACAACTAGAGCACAAGAATCAGTAACTCGATGGAGTCATATCTTTAGACGCGTATTGCAAACTGAATGTTAAGCTCACTGGCTTGTAATTACAACGTCAACACGTTAAATTGCAAAAACGATGTGTGTAAAGAGGTGGACCTCAACTTATCTAATGTCATCTTGTTTTGCTCGAAGTTCAAGCGCCCCGTACGGTGTTTGAACGCACCATTAAAATAACATTGAATATTTGTAATTAAAACATGCGAAATAGTATTATGTGTTGTGACTGTTAAAACGTAGATCAATGCCACAATTTACGTGCTTAAATGGCTTGACTGGGTATTAGTGGCAATGATACTAGACGTAGAATTCATGCGTGTAGAGAGATCAGCACGAAAACCTCAGCACGGGAGGTATACCACACACTTTAAAAGTGGCGCCACGAATTCTCCAAAATATCAGCGTGATCGCAAAACAATGAAGAAAGTTCAAATTCGTCAGTTTTGCCACACGCAATCTTGTCGACGTAATCAAGTTAAATCAACAGCAGTCGCACGAGGTTTCACGGTGTTACAAGTTAAAAGATTTACACGTCTTGGGTCAATAACAATGCTAGCATACGTTAGTGAGGTTGCTTGAGGTAAGAAGAAACTCTTGAGCAGGTGTGTGCTACTCTACTCTCAACTCTGTCTACAACCAGTACGAGTTGAAGAGGCGTCAAAGTCATTTGCACAATGCTAAAACGTGGATCGGTTGAAAGATAATAACGAAGTTCTTGTAAACCGGTAAGAGCCCCGTAAGAAGTAATTTTAAACTCGTCACTTTCGAATTTATCACGTTACTGACTGACAGATGATATTTTACATAGGACTGTGAAGAATGCGCGCGCCGTGCATAGACAAACTCATTAGGACACAAACTAACACACTGCTAATGACCATAATAGGCTTAAGATACCTTTCTAATTAGTATGCTCGTAGACTACCCTCGCGAACCTCCAAATTAGTTGAGAAAATACTACGTAAGACGATCTGGATGGAAATCACCTTCTGTCAGAAACGGAAAAATCTGCAGATAAATGAAAGATTGCTGATGTATTGTAAAATATTGAGGATTTTACAGTCTTTTAGAGTGTGAGCTTGTTGAAAAAGCTGACCTTAAACTGACCTTAAACTATTTAAACTTTTAAATCGTGTCTGAAATAAAATAACTTACTTAAAAAGACAAAATGAACTAAACATAAATTGTTCGGGAAATGAAGTGCCTGACCAATTTAAAACTAATTTGGGTTATTTGTTAACTGTTTTTACCTGGTAATCGAAAGGCTGTGTGTTCGAATGTCGTGCTGCATGCCTGATACATAGAAACAAATTTTTTTCTCGTACGCTAGTTGAGAAAATACTAGGAAAGACGATCAGGTGCGAAATCACATTCTGTCAGAAATGGAAAAACCTGCAGACAAGTGAAAATTTCCCTCATTGTTATTGGCTTTTGCAAAAGAAGTATACTATGTTTCACTTTTCAAGAATGAATTCGCGTTGTAATGTAAGACGTGGAAGACTTTACATTTACTGTGTTTTAGAGCTTGTTGCAAAAGCTGACCTTGAAACTAATTAAACAGCAAATTATACTACTGTATTATCATAATTAATTAATTGCGTCACACGAATTTCGCAATATAACATCAAAACAAGGAATATTTCGATCTACCCACATTTGTCGAGCACTGCAATCAAAGAATCTTTAACAATTTTCTAATACAGTTATTGTATGTAACCTTCAACTGCCTGTATGAATATGTAAAGTAATCACGTCAAACCGACGCTTCATATGCACTAGTATAAAATGATTTAAATAACAAGAAAAGGGGTACCTGAAGTAGGTTTCAAAAAACCGCCTTAAAAAACTGTATTACAGCATTTTTATGCATATATCGTACTCGTGTTAAAAAGATTTTTTGTTTGTTTTCATTTTAAATCCCCCGCAATACTGTTTCGCAGTCGCCATTACGCAACGTCGCTTGCGCAAACGTAAATTAGGGGAAGAAAAGGCAATGTTAAATTATGTCCCAAAAAACTTTCTGTGCAAATCTATATTACTTATTTTTTTACTTACCTACTCGAAAGACTTATGTAACTAGAAAAGAAAATTATTATTACCGATTGGTAAAATCTCACTGACTCACCCTCCAGGGTGCGCCACTCACTAACCAAAAACGTATTTTTAATCTAATTGACAAGATACAGTAATTTAAGATTTTGCTTTGTTTCAAACGACCTACCATTAAAATGGCTGTGCCTAACGGTCATCACTGGAGTTTAAATTTACAAGTTTTATACTGTGTTACTACCACGCTAGCCCTGCATGCAAAAAAGCTGCATGTAAGTGGCATAAAATTTCAAGACGGATTTTTAATCTGTAAGTAAAGGGTTTTCTCGTGCTTTAAACAATTGGGGTCTTATTTCATCATTACAGACCAAAATATTAGCTCCGGCAGCTAATACACATTTTTTATCTATTCATATCCTTGTTATTAGTACCAGTTTCAGATATGTGACCAAGAAGTTTTTCTCTGGAAGTAGGAATCAAGTTAGACAAAAACAGTAAATATTGTCAAATGAAACTGGGTTAGACGAAAACTGCGCAATAATGACATATCATATCATATCATATCATATGGAATAACTGGCGAAAAGTTTCGGGTGTGATATGCGATAAGAGGATTCCGAGACTTAAAGGTAAAGTTCACAAAGCAGTGGTCAGACCCGCCCTAATATATGGACTGGAAGCAGCACCTCTAAAGAAGACCGAAGAGAAGAAAATGGATGTGGCGGAGATGAGAATGTTGAGATGGATGGTGGGAGTAACAAGAAGGGATAAAATCAGGAATAGTAACATTAGAGGAACAGTGAAAGTAGTGGAAGCCTCGAAAAAGATACAAGAGGCAAGATTGCGATGGTATGGGCACCTGAGAACGAGAGTCGGGGAAGATCACGTGGGAAGGGAGGTCATGGAAATGGAAGTGCTGGGAAACAGAAAAAGAGGACGACCCAAGCTGAGATGGTTTGAATGCATAAACGGAGACCTTAGAGAGAAGAACATAAATGAAGAGATGGTCAACAACAGGAATGCATGGAGAAGACTTATTCACAACGGCGAACCCGCATAGGGAAAAGCTGAGAAGAAGAAGAAGAAGAAGATCATATCATATCATATCATATCATATCATATCATATCATATCATATCATATCATAGCATAGAATTCTTTTACGAAGCTTTGATATGCGTAAATTAATGTTTTCATAAAAGTACGTGTATAAACTAATGAACACGCTTCATCGGCGTACATTAGATGATTCAATATAGCACTATTCATTTTGCAACCTTCATTTCATTTTAACTACTTCAGGAAATTAACAGAGCTGCTGGTCCAACGCCACTGAATTGGCAACTCATAAATTCACATTACATGCCAGTTTGATGTGATTTAATGAAAATCAAACGCTTGCTTATATCATTATTAGATCTTGTATGACAAGTAAGCTACCAATAGATGAACTCATCATCATCCAATGAATCATACGCCCAGGGACATGATTCTGCTTACCTCCCTATGCCAGGACTCCCTGCTCCCCGCAATGCCCCAAGTGCATTTATTTCTAAGGATCAATGCTGAAGTGTTTAAATCTTTCTGTGCAAAATCTAAATATGTTAACATTTGTCCTCCTGCAGGTTTTTTAGCTGGTTCTTTGGCTTGTTGAAGAGCTATCTTCACTGAAACATCATCAGGTAGTCTAAGCATATGCCCAATCCATCCTTTTTATTTTTCTTGTCCAAGGTTCTTCTTTTATTTTTTCCTATAGATCTTTGTTTTCTTTGACCATCTAACACCCAAAATGTTTCTGTAATTTCGCCTTTGAAACGCATCGATTTCAGCTTTATCATTTGCTTTTAATGTCCAGAGCTTAGAATTATACAGAAATACAGTTTCAACTAAGGCTGAGAATATTCTAATTTTTGTTTCCAAAGAAATCTTCCTATTCTCAAAAACTTTTGCGAGTTTTGAGCATGCTGATAATAGACGAACTGCTGCTTCTGATGTTTAGGCGCAACAATGGATTTCGAGGGAATTATGGGATACATTTGATACACCCCAAGATCTGCATCATTTCGCTCATTACAGATAAAAAAAGAGTTTAGGTTCTTTGCTGCTTCATGAACAGAAGTCGTCTCAGCGTGCGTAATCCGCGTTTAATCATTGCACAATAGACATCCTGTCTTCAGCATTGTTAGGCAATGTTAAAAAACTTGTCGCTGCCAAATTCGCTTGTAAACTCCCCCATTAAAGTGAGCAATTTTCCAAGGTCTATAAAAACTGGTATCCATTGTGACAGTGGCATCTCTACGATATGATACCACGCATGCACCATTGATGCAGGTGGCTACAAAATCGAGAACGGTGATCGTAAATCCGCCCCCATTTAGCAACAGTAGTTGCCCTTTTTGAAGTGGGAATTGAATGCTAGTAACACGGTGCAATTACTTGAAAAAATCTACCCAGTGATGCTCAGTTGATGAGTGTGCAGAGCTTGCTGAGTAGCTCAGGGTCATCGTGGCCAAACAATTCAACTTAACCTCATTTCTACTAGTTTTGTACATCAATTTTTATTACAGACGCATAAAAACATTTATACAATGAAAAAACACAACTTTACTAAAAACTTTTACATTAAAAAGTTAAAATCCTGCCAAACGGTTCGACAGGCTGCTGCTGTCATCATGAGTGGTAAATTTTCAAACATACAACCAGTTTCTATAGGCAGAGCCTATTATGCACTAATTAAGTAGCTAACAGAAGCCAAATAACTGGGACTTGATAATAAAAGAAAGTTTATCTACGTACCCTAATAAGCCTTGTCTTAATGTACAAAGCAGTTCAATTCCTTTAGCTTTACTTTCAAACACTTAGCTATTTGTTACTGTATCAATTTCTTTTCTTCAGGTCTGTCTGATCATTACCTATTTGGCTTTTTGTAAATACATTAATGCATAATTTACTGTATCAATTTCTTTTCTTCAGGTCTGTCTGATCATTACCTATTTGGCTTTTTGTAAATACATAATTAGTGTTTAAGTTACTGTATCAATTTTTTTACTGGTCTGTTTATTCATTACCTATTTGGCTTCTGTTAACTACTTAATCAGTGCATAATAGGCTCTGCTTATATAAACTGGCCTGATGTTTACAAATTTACTACTAATGATGACAGCAGCAGCTAGTCGAAACGTTTGGCATGATTTTAGCTTTTGACTTTTTAATGTAAGAGTTTTGGTAGTTCATAATTGCTTGCCAACAGTGGGTCCAAGAAAGGACGATTCATAACGAAATCTTGGCTCTTCTTTTTTCAAGATCTGATCTAGCCAAACCAAAGTCCCAAACGGAGCCCAACCTAGACTAAGTTATGCCCAACTACACATAACTAAGCCCAACGTAGTTGAACTGTAACAGAACCGTCTCAAGCCAGCTAACACCCGGTGCACGTAGAGTAATTCTATCCAATCCAGTTAAATTGAATTAATTCACTTCAACTTAGTCAAGTGTAGCCTAGTCTACTCAAACATAATCAGCGCCATTTTGTTTTATTCAGTCTGTTAGACACGAGACAAAACAAAATCAAACCTAACCTAACCTAACTTAACCTAAGCAAAGCAAAACGAACACTTCACGACTAAATTAATGTGACTGCGAGTGTGCGCGTGCGCGCGTGCGTGCGTGGTTAAAATAAACTAAGATGGCCAGGATAGACCCATGGCCAGAAATCATACCGAATCTTATTAAATCAACATACCAGCTTGAATCGCATAAAGCCAAAACAAGACAAATCAGTTCAGCTCACTTAAAATTGTGGTTTGCAGAATAATTACAAATCATTAGGACGAATTCAGCGTTCATTAAAACTGCTACCAATGTCCAAGCATCAACTGGTCTTGGTTTAGCCTTTCATGAAAACCCCAGTATGAATAACAGAACACTAAATTTAAGAAACATTAGAACGAACAATCAATATGGAAAGAATTCCATTACTAAGCAAGCAATTCAACTTTGGAATTCATTACCGACATCACTAAAACACAGCAGCTCTTTATCAATATTCAAGTCTAAATTTAAAAAAAACATTTAATGACTCGTTTTGAATATCCGACATACGAACACGATGATACTTACTCAAATCGTAATTACATTTTTCCTAGACCTTACTAAACTAGTTTATATTTTATTTTTGAATTTCTAGTTGCATTTATAGTTTAGCTTGCACCAGACGCATTTGCCTAGAACAGTGTATGTTTTTATTTGAACTAACACTGAGTGTCTGTCTTTTATTATGATGGTCAATGTTTTTAAATTGGCAAATAAAGATTTTACTACTATTACATGCCTTAATCGCATGGTTTTAACCCTGGTCAGGTATATACTACACATCTACTCTGCTTAGAGAACCCTACCGAGGCAGAAAATTCATTATTATAAGTGTCAGTCAGGTTCTATACGTCTTTCTACTCAGGTAAAATCTGTACTGAATGCCTTTTGTTTTCTGAGAAGAACAGGTGGCGCTATAAGCCGCAAAGAAAAGGTGATCCGGAAAATCCATCAGGAGCGGAAACGTCTGGTGGGCAGTCGACGCTACTGACGCGTGCCGGAAACGTGTCGCAGCCACAAAACAGTAGCGACCGCAATTAGCGTAAGATTACTTTTCACGTAATTAGAGATTAGAGTAATGCATGCGCCTCTGCTCATACATAATCTCTGGTGCGGAGAACGGTTCCTAAAAGATGCTCCTTTGATTGTGTTGCGTTGATAAACCAGGTTCCAATGTGAATAGATTCTTAGCTGTGAGAGCAATTTTCGTAGTATGTTTGCAGGCAGGGCTGAATTAACAGCCCTAAGCGGCCCCCAAGAACAGATAATGATGATGACGACGATGATGATGATGATGATGATAACGATGATTATGATGATGACGATGATAATGATTGCAGTCAAAAATATCTGTACTAACATTATACAATTTTACATAGACACTAGAGTGAATTGTACAATATTACATTTACGGATTCTGTAATTAGCTTTTCTAATTTGTGCGTACAACATTTCTTACAGTGATATTAAACAAGAAGTATTAAAGTGCGTGCTAAAATCAAGGTTATTAATGCAGCGTTTCTTGTGAAATAACATAAAAATGCAGATAAATTGGGCGGGGCGACGCAATTCCCGACTCGAAGTTATCCTGCACAGTTTCCGAGCAGTTTTCCGCCAAAAATGGTTTATCACCCCCTGGAAAATATACGCCCGTACGCCTATGACATTATATAATCAAACAATGCCGCCATATGGTCAGTGAGTAGCTCAGGCGGGTCAGTAGCCAGAATCTCGATGTCCATCCGTATCGTCACATTTGTGAACAAAAGCAGAAACCGCCAAACATATTTCGGCATATCTTACTTTGGGTAATACATTTGAAAAAACTGTATGGGGCCCCTTACCCCAAAACCCTAAGTCTTGTTATTTTGCTTAATTGTTAAAACAAGATTGACAACAGGCCAAAACACTAGCCAAATTTGATAAAAATTATCAAATTATCAAAAATATTAATTGAACCCAGCAAAACTTAAAATGCTTAAATCTGCACAAGACATTTGTCACGTGAATAATTTGCTAAAACAGTTTCTGTTTTACTCCTTAAATCAGGACCACGTGTCCTAGAGGGAGCTTCAGTGATTAAGCACTAAACTTCTTCGAAAAGAATTCCCAGACATAAGAGTGACAACAACTTCTTGCACGGCTCATAGGTATTTCAGTTCTCAAATAAATAAGTTTTACCACCAAAACGACGTGTTTATAAAACCAAAACAGCTAATGCTAAAATGGTTAAAAGGTATTAGATAATAGCATTTAATGCGTAATTATAGTGGCAGACGAAAAAGTTTAAGTTAGTACCTGTTTCCTAGGTTCAGAAGCAACTGTAATTCGACTAAGGTCTAAGTGAGCTATGGAAACTTTACAAAGAAGCATTATGAATACCTGAAAACTTTTACAGTCTCGTAAAAATGCATTATGACATTGAAACAGCTATAAAATGGCAGTTAATGAATTTCAACCATTTGGTGCAGTCGTAAAATGTTCAAATTTATGTTACAAAATTTTAAGGCTACTGTTGTGCTGTGTGTCTGTAATATTACTACATAAGAAAACTACAGTGATATGAAGTAAGGTAGGGTAAGATAAGGTAAGGAAAAATATGTTGTGATACGGTAAGGCAAGGCATAGCAGGGTAACGTAAAGTAAGGTAAGGTAAGGCAAGTTTATGTAAGGTAATGTAAATGTAAGGTAAGGTAAAGTAAGGCAAGGCATAGCGAGGTAAGGTAAAGTAAGGTAAGGTAAGGTAAGTTAATGTAAGGTAAGGCAAGGTAAAATAAGGAAAGGTAAGGTAAGGCAAGGTAAAATAGGGTAAGGTAAGGTAAGGTTAGGTTAGGTTAGGTTAGGTTAGGTTAGGTTAGGTTAGGTTAAGTAAGGTAAGGTAAGTTAAGGCAAGGCAAGGCAAGGTACGGTACGGTAAGGTAAGGTAAGGTAATTAAGGTAAGATAAGATAAGGTAAGGAAAAATATGTTGTAATATGGTAAGGCAAGGCATAGTGAGGTAAGGTAAGGTAACATCTTAATCTTTATTTTTGCTCTAGTTTGGAACTTTGATAACCTCAGTTATTACGTAAAAAAATAAAATCTGTTTGGTAGTTGTCAATGGTGTTTTTACTGATCTAATCTGATCAAATCTCATCTGTTATCTAATCTAACCTAAACAAAATACCATTTTTACTGTCTCTACATAACAAGCTTTTTCTATTATGCAACTTAGTAGGCACTCACCTGTAATTTGCAGTTTCACACCTGGCCAATTTTCCTTTTGGCAAGTCGGTTGCCGAACCTGCATGTACCAACACTCAAAGTGACTAAAGTTACCTACAGTTCTATTGTTTTTACAGCATCATGGATTTACTATCAGAACCTGCATGCACCAACACTCAAAGTGACTAAAAGTTACCTATAGATCTATTGTTTTTACAGTATCATGGATTTACTAGCAGAACCTGTATGCACCAACACTCAAAGTGACTAAAGTTACCTATAGTTCTATTGTTTTTACAGTATCATGGATTTACTATCAGAACCTGCATGTACCAACACTCAAAGTGACTAAAGTTACCTACAGTTCTATTGTTTTTACAGTATCATGGATTTACTATCAGAACCTGCATGCACCAACACTCAAAGTGACTAAAGTTACCTACAGTTCTATTGTTTTTACAGTATCATGGATTTACTATCAGAACCTGCATGCACCAACACTCAAAGTGACTAAAGTTACCTATAGTTCTATTGTTTTTTCAGTATCATAGATTTACTATCAGAACCTGCATGTACCAACACTCAAAGTGACTAAAGTTACCTACAGTTCTATTGTTTTTTCAGTATCATGGATTTACTATCAGAACTTGCATGTACCAACACTCAAAGCGACTAAAGTTACCTACAGTTCTTTTGCTTTTACAGCATCATGGATTTACTATCAGAACCTGCATGTACCAACACTCAAAGTGACTAAAGTTACCTACAGTTCTATTGTTTTTACAGTATCATGGATTTACTATCAGAACCTGCATGCACCAACACTCAAAGTGACTAAAGTTACCTACAGTTCTATTGTTTTTACAGTATCATGGATTTACTATCAGAACCTGCATGTACCAACACTCAAAGTGGCTAAAGTTACCTACAGTTCTATTGCTTTTACAGCATCATGGATTTACTATCAGAACCTGCATGTACCAACACTCAAAGCTACTAAAGTTACCTATAGTTCTATTGTTTTTACAGCATCATGAATTTACTATCAGAACCTGCATGTACCAACGCTCAAAGTGACTAAAGTTACCTATAGTTCTATTGTTTTTACAGTATCATGGATTTACTATCAGAACCTGCATGCACCAACACTCAAAGTGACTAAAGTTACCTACAGTTCTATTGTTTTTACAGTATCATGGATTTACTATCAGAACCTGCATGTACCAACACTCAAAGTGGCTAAAGTTACCTACAGTTCTATTGCTTTTACAGCATCATGGATTTACTATCAGAACCTGCATGTACCAACACTCAAAGCTACTAAAGTTACCTATAGTTCTATTGTTTTTACAGCATCATGAATTTACTATCAGAACCTGCATGTACCAACGCTCAAAGTGACTAAAGTTACCTACAGTTCTATTGTTTTTTCAGTATCATGGATTTACTATCAGAACTTGCATGTACCAACACTCAAAGCGACTAAAGTTACCTACAGTTCTATTGTTTTTACAGTATCATGGATTTACTATCAGAACCTGCATGCACCAACACTCAAAGTGACTAAAGTTACCTACAGTTCTATTGTTTTTACAGTATCATGGATTTACTATCAGAACCTGCATGCACCAACACTCAAAGTGACTAAAGTTACCTACAGTTCTATTGTTTTTACAGCATCATGAATTTACTATCAGAACTTGCATGTACCAACACTCAAAGCGACTAAAGTTACCTACAGTTCTATTGTTTTTACAGTATCATGGATTTACTATCAGAACCTGCATGCACCAACACTCAAAGTGACTAAAGTTACCTACAGTTCTATTGTTTTTACAGTATCATGGATTTACTATCAGAACCTGCATGCACCAACACTCAAAGTGACTAAAGTTACCTACAGTTCTATTGTTTTTACAGTATCATGGATTTACTATCAGAACCTGCATGTACCAACACTCAAAGTGGCTAAAGTTACCTACAGTTCTATTGCTTTTACAGCATCATGGATTTACTATCAGAACCTGCATGTACCAACACTCAAAGCTACTAA
Source organism: Tubiluchus corallicola (assembly GCA_030141605.1). NCBI lineage: Eukaryota > Metazoa > Priapulida > Priapulimorpha > Priapulimorphida > Tubiluchidae > Tubiluchus > Tubiluchus corallicola. The sequence continues at coordinate 46,003 of JAQGDQ010000338.1, read as the reverse complement.
AGTTACCTACAGTTCTATTGTTTTTACAGCATCATGGATTTACTATCAGAACCTGCATGTACCAACGCTCAAAGTGACTAAAGTTACCTATAGTTCTATTGTTTTTACAGCATCATGGATTTACTATCAGAACCTGCATGTACCAACACTCAAAGCGACTAAAGTTACCTATAGTTCTATTGTTTTTACAGTATCATGGATTTACTATCAGAACCTGCATGCACCAACACTCAAAGTGACTAAAGTTACCCACAGTTCTATTGTTTTTACAGCATCATGGATTTACTAGCAGAACCTGTATGCACCAACACTCAAAGTGACTAAAGTTTCCTATAGTTCCATTGTTTTTACAGTATCATGGATTTACATTCAGCGTAAAAAAATTCATACATGTAAATACATAAATACACGCATGCGCACTTTCAAACACACATACTGTACCTATATGTAATGCAACTCGTCGTACTATTCTTAATTTCGTTTATATTGTTTAGGATAGTTTATACAGTTTAGCCATATGCTTTATGCAGTAAACTTTTTACATTTATGTGTCAATGTGTGCATGTGTATGTATGTACAAAAATTGTATATAAGTCGGTCTATAATGTGTATAATTTTGTAAATCTATTGTGTATTAATATATGAATGTTTATAATTTCATCAATCTGTTGTGATAAGTGTATTTTTATTAGCCATAAATTTAGTTTAATTATCATTATGATTTAGTAGATTAGAATGAAGCTCTTGCCAATTAAAGCAAAACTGGACCCAATCTTAAACTATAGGTCAAAGGTCAAAACAATCTACTCTTTAAAATATTGAAGGGGAACACCCTATTTTTTCAAAAACGACTTACGAGAAAGAATTATTACCACGCAAACACAATTTCGCGTTCACGCCACTAGTTCTTCGCTGTTACATGCATTTCGGCATTTGCTGGGTAGACGGGCAATAGCGCCTTGATTTCGGAAACGCATTACACAAAACAGGTGCTGTACCTCTCAGTTCAGATGTGTTAGTGTCTGAGGAACTACACACGTTCGACAGCTCATGCGTGAGCACAGCGGTAAATTTTAATTTTAATTTTAAAACTTGCCTAGTTTTAGTACAACACACTGAATATCTTACAGTAGCACTGTACTTCAATTTTCGCTTTCACAAACGCATGCAACACGCTCCAGGAATATTTTTACTGTAGAAAATTATTCGTTTGTGATGTCATCAACAGTTGGGCCCAATTATTTAAGGTGGAAATCATGTAAGTTTTAATCTATTACTTAATTATCACAAACGCTGTTGCAGCATTGTGTTAAAATGTATACTTTTTATCGGACTTGAAAATAGGGATAGGAAATGAAAAATCATCCTGTCTTCCTTTAACAATCTAGTCGTCATAAAATGACTGACTTGTATTAAGTTTATTTATTTCCACTCTGCATCTTACAGTTATAATAAAAATACAGATAATTTCACTGAAGTAAATATAAATATAAATGCAATATAATCCAGAAATTACAAAAGAGATTCTTATGCAGCATATACATGTGCAAATTACATTACAGAGTAATTTTGATGCATACAGTTTGAGCCTAAAAGCATAGCTTGACAGGCTAAACTGTACGTACGTGGAAATCTTAAAGAAATGATTAATAATTTAAATAATGATAATATATATATAAATGTGGTCTAAGCGAGAACTAAGAAAAACTGTGATCATGATTATAAAGTGTTCAGTAACCTGTTGAGCATAGTCACGTTTTATTAAGATTACAGTGAAAAAGAAAAAGAATGCAGGTGATTCCCATTATCAAATTGTGTTACTCTCAATACTTTTGAAATATTTCTTTTCTGACAGTTTTTTAAAAGTTGAAAGAGAGTGACTACATTTTGAATTGCGGCTTAGTCTATTCCATAGGACTGGTCCCATATAGCTAATGAAATATTTCGCATATATGTATAACACATTGTTTGTCCCGCTGTACAATGTATATTCAATTGCTTGTCAATTGCATGTATTTTAATGGCAATAAAGAATTTATCCACCTAACATGGAATAAAAACACCTTTAAGCAGACAACTAAAATCTGGAGAAATTGCTACGTAGCCTTCACGAATGCCAGTGATGTCTTACTGTAATCTCCTTGGTTGCCATTATAATGTTTTGGCATCCTTACGTTTCTTCGGTCTGATGATGGGGAAAAGATGATGAAAAGTAATTATAAATCTGACAGGTGAGTGGAGTCTGTGGAAACTGACACAACAGGTTTTGCTTAAACAGGGGAGCGGATGCGAAGACTTAGTATCACATAAAACCTCGCAAAACATTGATAACAATCGTGGAAATCCTGTTACCGGGGTGCAACACTTGACGCTTTCAACCCTTTTTGTTAACCCTCTAAAGACGTTTTGCTATCTTTGATTTAAGATATCGGCCAATTATAGTTCCAAGGTTTCAACATAAACAGCGTTTGTTTACTAAACTGTAAAACTTGTTGTACCATTCACCAGCAAAAATGATTCAATTTTCTACATTTTGTTTCTTGTTCTCGTATCTTTGTTATGAACATCAACTGTATTGTTGTTATTTCTGAATAAATAAACTAAAATGAAATTGAAGTTTTGATAAGTGATTATCATACCAATGCTTATTGTACAGTAGCTGAAAAGGTATCCATTAATTGAGCCGAAGAAAAGTCCCTGTTACTGTGGTGAGGAGAACAACTGTGTACCTATGCTGTATATGCTTAGCACCAAAGTTAGACAACGTCAAAACTGATCAGTAAATGGATGAGAGACCGCTGGATTCAACACTCGTTCTGATATGTTTCGTTTGCCCTACTCATCCTGGTTTTTGTCTCGTTGAGAGAAGATGTATTCACAATTAACGTAGCCAAAACTCATCTCTTGGTTCATTGCCTCATCTTACATCAGCCTTTAATGCGAGCATGATTACTGTTCGCATTATATAGCCGCTACACCGAATAATGGATTCCAGCGTGTCGAGTCGATTCGATTAAAATCAGAACTTTTTTCGATCTTTTAATTAGGGATTTATCAATATCATCGTTCATGACTTTATTCAAGGCAGTTTGTTGCCTTAATCCATATAACCTTAATGGCAAATTTAATAATTCGGCTCGCCGTTATAATACAAAGTTTACTTACTAACATAGTATCACTCATATCACCTCCATCATAATCAATATCCAATGACGATCATGCAAAAAGTGGCATATAATATTATTAATATCAGCTATGCTATAATGCTATAATAATGCTATAAATGCTTTTGCAAATCTTATCTCGGATAAATTCCTATCGTCTTTCGACCGTCCGTTGGTGATGAAATTTTACAACTCTCGTCGTGTTTTCTATATGCTCTTTTGTTTTTATTTATGATTATGTGAATTTACATTAGAATTGCTAATTATGTTTATTATAACTGTACTCGCTGTTTTTCATTGTTATAATGTGTGTAAATTTTTGTTACTAAGTATTAAAATATGTTCGTTATCGTTTATTATGTATGTATATACTGTTGGATCACTATTTGTAACTATGTCTATTGTATATGATCGTTGTCGTTCAATATGTCTCATGCGTTGGATTCTATATATATATATATATATATATGTCTAAAAGCTTTTACAACGTATTAAACCTATTCACACACACACACACACACACACACACACACACATATATATATATATATATATATATATATATATGTGAATAGGTTTAATACGTTGTAAATGCTTTTAGACATTTTAAACATATCCCTACAAATAGAGGGAATGTATTTTGTACATAGTTTTAAAAAATAAAGAATTATAATAATAATTATTATTATGATTAATATTATTACTATTATAATGTTGACAGAACACGGGCATTTCAGTAACGTATGTATAGCAACGCAAAACAACTCACGTTCTTCGCTACATATTACAACGACATATTTCCATCAACCAGCATAATGGGTTTGTCTAAATCAAATGACAAACTCATAATGTTGACAAGCAGCTGGCGTATTTCAACCTAGATGTCAGTCAAAGATGATTTATGATGGTACATTTACAGCATTTTCGTAAACTAATAAATTAAAACAGTTGGAATATTAATTGCGAATAAAGTGGTACAGAAGACGAGGGTTTGTCAGACAGTGGAGACGACGAAGGATTGTTAGACAGTGAAGACGACGAAGGATTGTCAGACAGTGGAGACGACGAAGGATTGTCAGACAGTGGAGACGACGAAGGATTGTTAGACAGTGGAGAAGACGAAGGATTGTCAGACAGTGAAGACGACGAAGGATTGTCAGACAGTGGAGACGACGAAGGATTGTCAGACAGTGAAGACGACGAAGGATTGTCAGACAGTGGAGACGACGAAGGTTTGTCAGACAGTGGAGACGACGAAGGTTTGTCAGACAGTGGAGACGACGAAGGATTGTCAGACAGTGGAGACGACGAAGGATTGTTAGACAGTGAAGACGACGAAGGTTTGTCAGACGGTGGAGACGACGAAGGTTTGTCAGACAGTGGAGACGACGAAGGTTTGTCAGACAGTGGAGACGACGAAGGATTGTTAGACAGTGCAGAAGACGAAGGATTGTCAGACAGTGGAGACGACGAAGGTTTGTCAGACAGTGGAGACGACGAAGGTTTGTCAGACAGTGGAGACGACGAAGGATTGTCAGACAGTGGAGACGACGAAGGATTGTTAGACAGTGAAGACGACGAAGGTTTGTCAGACAGTGGAGACGACGAAGGTTTGTCAGACAGTGGAGACGACGAAGGTTTGTCAGACAGTGGAGACGACGAAGGTTTGTCAGACAGTGGAGACGACGAAGGATGAAGACGAGGGTTTGTCAGACAGTGGAGACGACGAAGGATTGTCAGACAGTGGAGACGACGAAGGTTTGTCAGACAGTGGAGACGACGAAGGATTGTCAGACAGTGGAGACGACGAAGGATTGTCAGACGACAGTGAAGACGAGGGTTTGTCAGACAATGGAGACGACGAGGTTTGAACGTTTCAAACTGAGACTGAAGACGATCATTGTGTTAAAAAGAAATTTAGATAGAGCAGTACAAAAGAGTAGCTAATTCACGTTTGCTTTACTTTGCTTAAAGGAAAACAGTCGAGCAAATTCCCCGATTAGCGCAAACCTTAATCGGATTAGATCTGGATTAGTGACTAAATCATCATAGACTATGTGAACAGATGTTTGTATTGATTGCAACTCCGGGTATGACCTCCCCCTTTCTGTTCATCTTCTCTCTCTCTCTCTCTCTCTCTCTCTCTCTCACTCACTCTCGATCTCTTTCCCTTTCTTTCTCCCTCTTTCTTTCTCTTTCTTTCTCCCTCTCTCCCTCTCTCCTTCTGTCTCCCTCTCTCTCCCCTTTCTCCCTTTCTCTCCTCTTCCCTCTCTCTTCTTCTCTGCACTCTCTCCCTCTCTCTCTCTCTGTCTCCCTCTCTTTCTCTCTCTCTCTCTCTCTCTCTCTCTCTCTCTCTCTCTCTCTATCTCTCTCTCTCT
>JAQGDQ010000338.1:0-40237 GCA_030141605.1 Tubiluchus corallicola | reverse complement strand
CCCTTCTTGGCCTCATTGTTCCTTTTTTACCTTCACTTTTTCTTTTCTTTCTCTCTGTTCTAATTTTCCTTTGACGACCTTCGTTTTTTAGATGAAAATCACACGTATCGGCTCTTCACGTAAGTATATAAATTATTATTTCGTCCATAAATCTTTTCGGCAAAGTTCAAACACTCCAGGTGAGTTGAAATTCACAAAGCAATTCTGTTCTTGCTATACATACAAACGGTAAAGAGTTATCAGCTCTATGCGATTAAACTCTGTAATCTCTGCAAACACAAATAACCTTTTTAGTAAGTCAACAGTTCAAGTTGTCAAGACGGTCTATGAAAAACAAACCACAGTGTTTTCCAGTGGCGGCTCGTAGTTAAAATTAGTGGGGGCGCTGCTTCAGAAAATGTTTAGCCATTGTTTTAATACTGTGTAAAACGTAACAAACATATGTAATTTTAATGTTGTAGTTATATATAAAGATCAGGTGTTGAACGGTCTCTTTTCTTAACTGCAACTTTTTGATGGAGAGACAACTGTGAAAAATTAACCTGTTGTAGTTCACTTACAGTGACAGAACTTATTTCTTGGGGATGCAAGGCGTCCATTAGTAAATATTTTATGTTTTAAGCACACACGCTAAGTTTACACTTTATCACATCAAAGAATATGACGGTACACGGTAAGCACGTGGCAATTGTCACTCTGATAGAGACAGTATTTTTCTATCTAGCAGCAGACTCTAGCGTACAGTGTGTTATCTTAGACATAACATGCGCACAACAGCAAAACACCACATTGGTTGGGCTGTGAAGCAAATTGTACTTCCCTCAAGTGCTCCAGTTCCGCACAAGTATAAAAAAGAACTAAAGAAAAAAGACTTATATGCATTTATCGATAATAATGAGTGAGAACAGGGGGTGCTGTAGTTCCACAGTACCTATACACGAGCCGACACTGGTCAACAGTTCAAGTTGTCACGACGGTCTATGAAAAACAAACCGCAGTTCATTTAAGATCTGTAGCAATATGATATGAAATAAAGCAAGTTCTAAATGCAAAAAGGCAGCATGTAAGTAATCAAATTTTTAAGACGAATTTTTTAAGCTTGATGTAGTAAAGAATTTTTCTTCTGCTTTAATATGAACGTACCGAAAAAAGCTAACGGTTAGCCGCTGTTTATTTGATATTCTATTATTTATTAGTAATTTTTGGATCTCCAGCAATAGCAGTATTCTTAGGCAGTAATTAGTCTAATTATAGCTCCCAAGTTCCAAGTCGACTTTCAAAGTTGTAAAGGTCACATGAAGGTCATCATAAGAAAATTAATACATTTAATTTACAATATTAATCATCTTCATCATCATTATCATCATCATCATCATCATCATAATCATCGTTATCATTATCATCATCATCAATCATCACCAACTTCATCATCATCGCTATCATCACCATTATCATGATTATCATCATCGTCGTTGCCGTCATCATCATCATCGTTATCATTAGCATCATCATCACTACCACCACCATCATCATCGTCGTCGTCGTCAAAATCGTCATCATCATCATCATCATTATCAACAAAACTTAATTCACAAGTGATAACATTGAACTTTGGTACTGAAGAACATTCAGCATTTCAAAAACTTTGCAGAAATAAATTAAGCTGTCAGAGAGAAAGAGAAAACCTATCCTAGCTCGTTTTGTATCAATTCCCTGAATAGTGAGTGTAACACACTTGACACTAAGGCACAGTGCAACATCACAAGACTCAACTTCGTTAGCAAGAAGTGACTGAAAGCCTGTCACTTAAATTACTGTACCTTTGCAAACAGTTCTTGACACATACATTTTAATCTAAGTGAACATTTTCATGAAATAAGCCTTTTCACAGTTCCAGTGATTGATCATGATCGTGAAAAGGTCAAAAGTTAAGTGTACCAGACAACGCATTTGTGTACACTTGTCAACGCCTTGCAGCCCGTGCTGTTGTAATAGTAACAGTTTTAACGGCTAGCTAGAACTTTACCTAGTTCATTTTTTTTGTACCCAAGCAAGATCCTACTAGTAAATCACTCTACACACAGACTAATGCATAGTTAAGTGAAGTTACTGAACTGACGGAACAAACGGCTTTGCTTTACACACGTCACGTGACGGTTGTAGTTAATGCGAGTTGCTGTGATACAGTTAGCCTTTGACCTACACTCCTACAGCAACTGCGCGTGCGCACACAACGAATCTGTGAAAAGCAAATTGTTCTGACTGATAAGTTTCTCAAGCTTTACTAAAATGTACCAGGAAATGTCCATTCTTCCCAAAAAAAAATCTACTTATAAAGTGGATGTGCGGTAAAGTATCTTGCCTGCAGGTGCGATCTTGTTAGCTACTTGGCTTGACAGCGAAACATACTTGAAAAGCAGTTTGTAAGCAGGAAGTTTATAAAATTGAACATCTTCGTTCCTCAAAGTGACAGTTGACTTAACTTGGGTGGAAAATAATTACTGCCCTTAATTGTTTAATAGACTTCAACACCAAGATAAAGCTGCCCACACGATGAACAAGAATTGCTGAGACAAAGCATGTAAAACCTTTAAGAAAAAATTGTTATAACTTAAACGAGGACTGGATGATTTTTCATATACCACCCCATTTTCAAGGCCGATAAAAATACGCATTTTAACACAAGCAAAAGCGTTTCTGATATTTAAATAATAGATTGAAAACTTTATTAACGACGGGCGAGTTCAACTATTGGTGACATCACAAACTAACATAATTTTCAACAGCAAAAATATTCCACGAGCGCGTTGTACGTGTTCGCGAAAGCGAAAACGGAAGTACAATGCTACTGTAAGATATTCAGTGTGTTGTACTAAAACTAGGCAAGTTTTAAGATAAAAATTCAAATTTACTGCTGTGCTCACGCTTGAGCTGTCGAACGTGTGTAGTTCGTTACAAAATAACACATCTTAACTGAGAGGTACAGCACCTGTTTTTGTGCAACGTGTTTCCGAAATGCAGGCGTTAGTGCCCATCTAACTAGCGAATGACGAAATGCATGTAACAGCGAAGAACTAGTGGCGCGAACGTAAAATTACCTTTGTGACAATTCTTTCATGTAAGTCGTTTTTGAAAAAATAGTGTGTTTCCTTTCAATATTTTAAAAAGTAGATTGTTCTGATATTTTTTGTCTCAAATTAATAACTTATTCTTATGCAAAGCAGTGAAATTCAGCAATTACTGATTAATGCAAAAATAAAAGTATTAAAGTGGAAAATGACCAATAGTAACACTATTACAAAACATAGACCGTGGGTGGCGAGGGTCTACGGGGGGGGGTGTATCTCATCTAGTTTAAATTTAAAAGAGCCCTGTAAATGTTTATATGAAATCTACAATTAATTACTAATTAATAATTATTAATTGCTAATGACTAATTAATTGAAGGACTTAGAACACTGAAAAACTGTGAGTTAACTAGAATTCGAAACCGGATCATTCGGGTTACAGGGCGAATGCTATCGCAAATCAGCTATCAACTCACGTACGGAAGAATAGATGGGTAATGTCACACAGCTGGAAATGGACTTGAATCCTGGTTGATTATCAATTTTCCAGCATCTTCCAAGTTCCTCCAGTAAATTAAACGTTGCGACTCTTGATTTCATATAAACCGTTTGATTTACTAATTTCAATTATCGCTGTTTAATAATTAAAACCTGTCGTGGAGTTAAGGTCAGGTAATTTCATTACAAACTTTCTGTGCAATTTTTACGTATTTATATAATTGCTTCTTTGTTTGTTTGTACGTATGCATGTATGAAGTGTGTATGTACATGTATGTATTCACAAATGTATTCAAAATAAGAGCTTGGATATCCTATAAGCTAGTGAAGGCTACAGTCTAGGGCTCCTCAAGCTTGGAAGCCCTCAAGCTTTGGTAACATTTGGTAAAGAAAATCTATATTTTTCACTGCTGTTGTGTTGAAATATGTCTTAAATTGGTTTGGAACATAATGTGGTTGTATTTCTTAAATAATACTTGTGTTGACAAAACAAAATAGTAAACACGACAACTACTACTGCTACGTTACAGCTATTCTAATTTATTCTAAATAATATGTAATAACTATACATCAACATTACGAGTAAAAAGTATTGAAGACGGGTGCGAGCTCTAAAAAAGCATCAAAAAATTACTTACTACAACGGGTATAATTAACTCACAATTTTACTCATCCTGATCTTAATTTACTAACAAAACTTATTTTGTTCTAATGTACATTATAACTGATGAAAATACTATGCAATGTTAATTGTCAATTGTTTCACTTATCTGGAGGAGGACTCGAAAGCTCAATGATCCTTCCTCCTCCTCACAGTAACTCGTTTAATTTAATTTTTTCAATGTAATAACAATTTGCATGTATGTTTGTGTTGCTGTGGAATAAATTCATAATTCAATTCAAGCTAGAGGGCGGCTCCATCTGAGGGGGTGCAAGGCAGTTAGAGGGCGGCTCCGTCTCAGGGGGTGCAAGGCAGTTAGAGGGCGGCTCCGTCTCAGGGGCGCCAACAATTTCATGAGACTAAAGGCCCCAAAAGGGTATAATGCGGCCCTGATTGTTTGTTATTCCCTCTGGAAAAAAAATCGCAGTATTTATAAAAAAAACGGGAAGGATTTAAATTGGAAAGAATAATCCGTCTGAGGGGCCCACAGAAATTCATTACCCAAAGGACCCAAAATGTCGTCATTTGGCTCTGATTGCAGGCACAAAACATTCGAAAACTAAGCCAAACTGTCTTACGATGCGATACCACAGCGCGTGAACAAATTTACTCCAACTGACAAAATCAAAATGTTAGTTACTGCTATATTATAGTTATTCTATAATAATTTGCAACAAGTTTACTTCAATATCACGAGTAAAAAATATTCAAGACGGGTAGAGGCAAGCTGGAGACTGGCTCCGTCGGAAGAGCCCACACAATTTCATTTGTCTATTCGTCCGAAGAGGTCGTAATCTGGCTCTGATTGCAGGCACAATAAATTCAAAAACCAAGCAAGTTGTTTTGTGACGAAATAAAATACTACTACATTACAGTTATTCTAGTTTATTCTAAATAATTTGCAATAAGATTACTTCAATATCACGAATAAAAAATATTCAAGACGGGTGAGGATGAGTTGGAGGATGGCTCCGTCGGAAGAGCCCACATAATCTCATTAGCCTAGGGACCCCAAGAGGTCGTATTCTGGCCCTGCTTGCGCGCACAATAAACACAAAACTAACCAAGTTGTTTTGCGATGAAGTAAAAAAACCGCGCGTAAATAAAATTACTGCAATTGACAAAATCAAAAAGGTTACTTATTGTAATATGTAACACTTGTCACTATTCATAATTCATTGAGCAAAATGTTACTTACTGTAATATGTAACACTTGTCACTATTCATAATTCATTGAGCAAAATGTTACTTACTGTAATATGTAACACTTGTCACTATTCATAATTCATTGAGCAAAATGTTACTTACTGTAATATGTAACACTTGTCACTATTCATAATTCATTGAGCAAAATGTTACTTACTGTAATATGTAACACTTGTCACTATTCATAATTCATTGAGAAAAATGTTACTTACTGTAATATGTAACACTTGTCACTGTTCATAATTCATTGAGTAGAATGTTACTTACTGTAATATGTAACACTTGTCACTATTCATAATTCATTGAGCAAAATGTTACTTACTGTAATATGTAACACTTGTCACTATTCATAATTCATTGAGAAAAATGTTACTTACTGTAATATGTAACACTTGTCACTATTCATAATTCATTGAGTAGAATGTTACTTACTGTAATATGTAACACTTGTCACTGTTCATAATTCATTGAGTAGAAACACGCATATCGTACGCACGCACATCACACACCGGAGCACAGAGACACTTCAACCTTCCACTTTCTTCAGCTATACTGTCCGATTTCCCCAAACATGTGACTATCAATGCGTGGTTTATCTGCGCTCTGCAGGGGGAAGTTCTAGCTCCGCGCTGGAAAGCACCTCAACTTACAGCACTACAGAACCCTCGTTCAACTTTCGTTTATCAGTCTATATAAAATGCTCGACATTATTCAAATTTTCAGCCCCACTATTTAAATAATGTGTGAAGAGTGGGTGTTGATTTCCGTGAATTTTCACTGGTTAGAATGGACGCTCCCTGAAGACACAATTTTAACGGCTAAGCTAACATCTAAGTAAGTTGTGGACAAACAAGAGGCCTGATTGTATCCTCCGTCTGTCATGGTAACACACATTCCTATGACCCAGGAATTATTGTGTATTTTTTGTGCAAAGATGTTGACACAACCTTTCTATGGAGCTAATTTGCAAGCTGATTTCTGCCAATGAGCACAAATTGCTTTTTCAGCATTCATCTGGGACAGAGCGACTGTTTGGTGATACAATAAGGAATAGATCTTGGCTCCGGGCGTCTTGGAGGATGACTTTGTGCTTTGTTGGTGTAAACCGGCGGGTTAAAAGTAAACATTGACAACATTTGCCTTGGAAAAAAGACTAAACACAAACTCGAACGATGAGTTCAAATGAAAGAGCAGACATAGAAAGATACAAATAGCGACAGGACGGCAACAACGGTGACGACATCGGAAGCGGTAATGACATTTTAAGCCTGCAGGCATAGAATGATGGTCTAGTCAGATGAATTTCCGCTTAACTCTTGAGACTGCTGTGTAGGTTGTCAGTAGAGTGAGATTGTATTATGTTTGCTGCCCCAGAGAAAACTATTGGTAAAAATAAGTCTTGAGGGAGCAGAGTCCCATTGTCATTTACTAGTTCCGCCCTGGTGCATGCTAGCTTTGCTGTGGATCTTACTGAGTGCAGACTTTGTTTTAGCTAAACATGCCCGAGATGTTAGAGTTTTACGAAACTGCAAAAAAGCAAACAAAAGTAGTAGTAGTAGTAGTAGTAGTAGTAGTAGTAGTAGTAGTAGTAGTAGTAGTAGTAGTAGTAGTAGTAGTAGTAGTAGTAGTCGCAGTCACAGGTAAAAAAGTCACAGGGTAAAAAAGTCACAGGTAAAAATGTCACAGGTAAAAATGTCACAGGTAAAAATGTCACAGGTAAAAAAGTCGCAGGATAAAAAAGTCACAGGTAAAAAGTCACAGGTGAAAACTCACAGGTAAAAAAGTCACAGGGTAAAAAAGTCACAGGTAAAAAGGTCACAGGTGAAAAAGTTACAGAAAAAAGTTACAAAGAGCCGCAGGAAAAAAGAAATAACCGCAATCTTAACCCGAACCCTAGCCAAAATTATTTGTCACTTTTTCCTCATGGATTCTTTCCGTGACTTTTTTCTTGTAAATTTGTTACCGCACGATACTCCAACCATGGTCCAAAAATCTTTCACAAAGTTCTGTGTTTGATCTGTGACTTCTAAACAACCCAAAATTATGTCGATTATTGTTAGAAAATTACATGCCCATTATAGGGTTGATCTACGAGGTTCACGCTATAAATTTCAAAAGGTTAGGAAAGATTATTATAGCAACTAGCGAGCGTAGCATTAGTGGTTATAGGATTTATACTGTGCTGCAATGCTGGCAGGAAAGTACGATACGAAAACATGCTTAAATGTACGGTACGAAATTGCGGTACGGTATTTTTTCTTACCTTTTCCGTACCATTTATTCCCAGTTTCTTGTAACGTTCCTATTGGTCAACAACTCGGTGTGACGACTTATTTTGCTACTATGTGAGACTTATTCTCTCCCCTAATTAACACAGAGCACATGCAAACAAAACCCCTAAAGTGGTTCCTTTCGAGTGCAAACTGCAAAGCCAGAAATTGTTTGGAAGCTGGAGTTGTCATTTCATCTTGTGCTTATAATTTTTATCATCGGACAGCTTTTGTATGTAATATAATAGCGCAGCCTGTATTGTGTAGCTTTTATAATCTAAAATATGTAGTGCGGAAGTTCAAACAGAAGTTCTGTATGCATAAATTCATAACAATAATTGATAAACTGATCGTTTTTACAATTAATTTTCATGCCACTTTTTATCTTTTTATAGTAGATCCTACATGAACTTGGTACGAAATTACGGTACGATATTTTTAACGTACCGTAGTGTGCTGCCATCCTTGCTGTGAGCAGTACGAGAATGGGTCGCAGCGCCATCTATTATCGGACGCGTGTACTATTCTGCTGATTGATGTCGATTTCTGAGCGTTGAGCCGTGTTTACTGAAAGAGTTACAGAGCTAAACTTAACTCAAGTGCAGCACGACAATAAATTTAACGGCTTTTCATAAACAATTTTACGTTTCCAGAAAAACAGAAATGTTCATAGCAGTCAGTCAGTCATTAGGGTTAATTTATGTCATGTAAATATAGGGTAAGTTATTACGCTAGTCATCCTAGGCTGTAGTCATTAAGTAGTAGGTACAATGGTGATTGCGACATTAGTGGGAGCAGGTCTATTCAAAATCAAATAAAAAATATTTATGCTTATAAAAAATTGAAAACAGCATGTACGTCTATTTGAAACGAGTCTCATTAATTTGTTAAACAAACATGAAATCTTTATGGTAAAATAGAACTCTACTACATGTATTTACATTCGCGATGGGAAGCTTAACGATCGTCGTTTTTGTCGTCCTTTTCCACCTCCTCCTCGTCATCATCATCATCATCGTCATCGTCATATTCATCGTTATCATTATCATCATCATCGTCATCATCAATCATCATCATCTTCACCAACATCGCTATCATCATCATTATCATCGTCATCGTCATAATCATCGTTATCATTATCATCATCAACATCATCATCATTATCATCATCACCATCGTCGTCGTCGTTATCATCATCATCGTTATCATTAGCATCATTATCGTCATCATCACCATCATCATCTAAGTAATATAGATTTGCACAGTAAGTTGTTTTAGACATAATTTAACATTTCGCTTTCTTTCCTTGATTTACGTTTCCGTAGGTGACGTCATGTAATGGCGGAATAGTATTTCGGGAGATTTAAAATGAAAACAAACTAAAATTCGTTTTAACTCGAGTACGATATAGACTTAATGCACAAAATTGCTACAAAGTAATATAAGACGATTTTTCTGAAACCTATACTTCAGGTCTCCCTTTTCTGTAAGGCGCTCTCGATCACTGCGCAGTAAAAACTTTCCTTTTTGTGCAGTTCTGCGAGTTTATTACGTGTACCCAATAAATCAATAAAAAAATTTCTGAATTTGTAGTGACGATGCGAATCCAGGTCACAAGGTCATGGGAAGAAAGCACAGGAAGAAAGAAATAACCCTAACCATATCCCTAACCCTAACCTTAGCCAAAATTAATTGTGACTTTTTTCACAGCCAAAATTATGTCTTTTTCCTGGGACTTTTCGTAGCCAAAATTGTGACTTTTTCCCTGTGACTTTTCATAATCAAACTTGTGACTTTTTCCTGTGACTTTCATAGCCAAAATTGTGATTTCTTTTCTGTGACTTTCATAGCTAAAATTGTGACTTTTCCCCTGTGACTTTTCATAGCCGAAATTGTGACTTTTTCCTGTTAACGGTCACCGACAATGCGCACTAAAATTAGTTAGTTAAAAAGCAAGTTAAACATGGCCTAACAATGATATAGAAAAAGTACGGAGTCGCTTCAAAATTACCGTATTGATGTCACACACCCATTTGTGTAAACCGCAAAAATATAAAAAAAAACAGAAGTTTCAATTAAAGGAGTCAAAAAAGGAATACCAGAAAAAAGATTTTGTATCAGTAAAGTTTAAATTTCCAGCAAATACTCTTCTATGCGTCTACCATTTTCCTGGAAAGTTCACGAAGGAATCTCTTGCAACAGCTGACACAGTTTCTCACTTCAAGGGTCATTTTGTCCCAGCACTTAATAATTCCTGCCCTCACTTCCAAGGTCTGTCTGTCGTACAGTTTGTCTGCGAATTCGAGATTCAGCAGCTCATAAGATAAAGCTCCATTTTTTCTTGACAACAGATCTTTGTCGATATTTTATTTTCTGTGATGAAGACCGTAATGTAAGAATGACGATTTCTTTATTGTTTTGCTGCCATCTGTTGAGTGTTTTACACGTCACCGTGGCTGTTTTTCAATTGATGATTAGCTGACACTGTTCCGGTATTTAAATCTTTAACATTTCAAAATTTTTCGGGCATTAATTAAAAACAAATTAAACTATAAACCTTTGGCTTTCACAACCAAAAACTAATGAATTGTAGTATCATCCTGTATCATTTCAACTTTGCGAAGCACTTACTGTTAGCGTTATTGTAGTCTGTAAACTTCCACACACGTTTTTCTGCGCCGCCCGGTAGAACATTAAACAGTAAGCAAATTAATAATCCTAAATAATAAAATTTATTTCAATCCATCCTATTGAGTAAATCAATTACAGTGCTTGCAACGATTTTGAATGAGATTGGTAGTTTAGTTGTGAGCGCATGAGATGTGAATGATGAATGAATGAGTGAGTGAGTGAATGAATGAACGAATGAACGAAAGAACGAACGAACGAATGAATGAATGAATGAATAAATGAATAAATGAATAAATGAATGAATGAATGAATGAATGAATGAATGAATGAATAAATGAATGAATGAATGAATGAATGAATGAATGAACGAATGAATGAACGAACGAACGAACGAACGAACGAACGAACGAACGAACGAACGAACGAATGAATGATTGATTGACTGATTGACGAACGAACAAACAAATGAGAAACAAACACTTTCATAACTCAGAATCGAACGAATTAAGATGCATTGCAATTACAACTGGCTGTATAAAGCTGCAAGAACTATATCCCAAAATGTTTGCTTCCACATAAATAAAAAAAATATTTAAAAAAATATAATCTTGATTAGCACATCTTGCAGTAATTACTATGAGTAACCTAAGCCGGTGCTTAGTGAAAGTTGAGAATTGTAGGATTAACATTTGAGACACACGTTTTCATAAAAAAAGCTTTCATGCTCCTCAAAGTATGTAGTTTGCTTTCGAGACGCAAAACCTTTTCTTGTGAATATTCCGACAAAAAATTTTTGACGTAACGATGTTTTGCAGTCGTTGTAAGACTACACGTACAAATAAACGAAGTTCAAAACATCTTGCTTTAATTCTCTTTACACGAAGTGCCGGTATAAAAACGGAAACATTCACCGGTTTATCATAAGAAGTAGTCGCTCTGTAAGAAATTCGCAATATTATGGTTTGTGGTTCAAAAAAGAATATCAGTTTGACCAGAGATAATAATATTACAAGAAGTGAGAGTTTTTGACCCTGTCATAAACTGTGGTAGGATTCTGCTTCCCTGACAGGAGATGCTTTATGTGATATTTTTTGTGCCGTTTTTACAAATAAAAATCGATTCTCAAAATAGTTAACTATATGTATACAGCCCGCTCCGTGACCTTTGACCCGGAAGTAATGGATCACGTGCAAATGTAATTCCCTCTACCTGGGGAGTGTGCCGTGTGAGTGTCTCGACCTTAGACCTGTGCGTCTGTGAGTTGTTAAAGAAACAAAAACACAAATAAATAATAATAATAATAATAATAATAATAATAATAACAAAAACCGGTGGAAAGCTAAAAGATCGTGCTGTAAAGCAAGATCTTAATGATTAACATTTATAGTCTATAATATTAATAATTATAATAATAATAGTAATAATGATGATGATGATAATAATAATAATAATAATAATAATAATAATAATAATAATAATAATAATAATAATAATAATAACAACAACAACAACAACAACAACAACAACAACAACAACAATAATAATAATAATAAGTATAATGCTAAACATGTATGTTACTCCTAATTTTCTTGTTTCTCAAATTTTTTGCATCGATGATTTACTTGATTTTTTCTGAAATTTTATATTATCCTATCAATATTATTTCTACAATCATATAGTCTCATAACGTTTTGATAATTTTGCGTCCTTCGTGTTATAAATTGCACTGATGGCAATCCCTACAGGGCTGTTTAAGGTCTGATGTTTTTCTTAGAAAACTGATAGCTAATAGAAGTTAAAAATAGCTAAGCAGTTTTTGAGAAAAGCGGAGTCATAACTGAACTAACTATTGAAACTGCCACTCCTCTTACAGCTGCTGTTTTACGGGAAACGTTGCGAAACTCGACAGCACCACTTTCATAAATAAGTTTGTTATAAAAAAAGATTTTCTAGAGCTAGCGCTCTTTCCCATCACAATTTATCTTGTAATAATTAGTGTTTCTAGACCAAATGCGAATTTACATAAATTTAATTAGTATGTATAACAGTTAATTTCGGCCTACTTTTCTTAGTTTTCCATTTTTTCCGTACCTTAAGGATTACAGGGCCTACAACTACAGCTACAACTACAGCTACAACTACAACTACAGCTACAACTACAACTACTATTACAACTACAATTACAACTACAACTACAGCTACAATTACAGCTACATCTACAACTACAACCACAGCTACAACTACAGCTACAACTACAACCACAGCTACAATTACAGCTACTGCTACAACTACAGCTACAACTACAACTACTATTACAACTACAATTACAACTACAACCACAGCTACAACTACAGCTACAACTACAACCATACAACTACAATTCCAGCTACTGTACAACTACAGCTACAACTACAACTTTACAACTACAATTACAAGCTACAACTGCAAGCTACATCTACAACTACAACCACAGCTACAACTACAGCTACAACTACAACCACAGCTACTAGTTACTGCTACAACTACAACTACAACTACAACTACTATTACAACTACAATTACAAGTACAACTGCAACTACAGCTACATCTACAACTACAACCACAGCTACAACTACAGCTACAACTGCAACTACAGCTACAACTACAGCTACAACTACAACCACAGCTACAACTACAGCTACAACTACAACCACAGCTACAATTACAGCTACAACTACAATTACAGCTACTGCTACAACTACAACTACAACTACAGCTACAAGTACAACTGCAACTACAGCTACATCTACAACTACAACCACAGCTACAACTACAGCTACAACTACAACCACAGCTACAACTACAGCTACAACTACAACCACAGCTACAATTACAGCTACTGCTACAACTACAGCTACAACTACAACTACTATTACAACTACAACTACAAGTACAACTGCAACTACAGCTACATCTACAACTACAACCACAGCTACAACTACAGCTACAACTACAACCACAGCTACAATTACAGCTACTGCTACAACTACAGCTTGAGAATTTGAGGTGGTAACTTTCTACTACAAATTTTCCAACGCTGATAGAAAAAAGCGCCTAAACACCCTCACAGTATCTGAAAATAAATTTAAAGTGGATTCTTTCTCACACCATTATTATAATACGCCATAAAGCTAACATAAAATGCGCCGAAGAGAGTGAGTGCTTGTCTATCAAAACAATTATAAGGAAGAACCGTTTCCAGTTTCACCGTTGCCTCGGTTTCGGTTTGCTCAGTTATTTCAATTCTAACTAAAGTAACGTTGCGCACAACGCCATCTATCTACATCAAGTTACTGAAGACAAAACAAAATTTTCAATTTCTCACAAGCGAGTAATTTTTTGCCTCTTCATAAATAATTATAGTAACTACAACTTTGTTTGCGCAACTGGTTGTATAAATACTACCAGTATGCTTAATAGATGGCAGCACGCGGATGAAATGCCCCAATGAGCTGAATGCAGTCTTCTGCAAAACAGTAGCGGGTACATGGCTGAACATCATCAGATCGGAACACAAAAGCTACAATTCTGCAGTTTACCCTCAAGCAAAATAAAAATAGCTTTGTTGTGTGCAGTCATCATGTACTGACCTGCTGTACTGCAGGCGAAATGCGTTGTTTAGTTTAATTATGGACCTTGCACTTCGCGGAATTGAAATCAACTGGTCTGATCAGGTTTAACTTTGCTAGTCAAATTAGTGTCTTCCATTTTGTCAAGAACTCTTGTTGTAAAACACAAAGCAGATATTTTGTAAAATTTAATAATTATTATTAATAAAGTCACACCGCTTAAAGTTAAAAATACGTGCCCACTCAGTTAGTGTGCAATGACTGTATTTACATATACTTAAACAGGATAGTACAGAATCTTTACATGTGAGTAATTGTAGCAGACAGTGAATAGACCTAATAATTTATATATGAAGGGCTTAATTACATATGCATATAGTTGAAAAGCTTCATTAATGCCCAGTTACTAAAATTTTAGAAAACATTATCCTTATCTGATTTATAAATAAAGCATATCCTTTGAGAAAACTCTTAATCTTTCTTTGTTAACAAAGATTAAAAACCATTACTAACATTCATTAATTACCAGCACTTAAAGTAAACGAACAATTGCACATACAGTAAGCTAAAAATAATTATATCATCTAAAATCCAGCTTGAGCTACAGTTGATTATTCCCTGCCAAGGTGAAAATAAAGCATACCCTGTAGCCGGCATACATAATCAGGCATAATTGTACACAAAGTACACTTATAATCGCAAAAATATCATAATAATATCACACTGGAAGTACTAAACAACTCCATGTTTAAATGTTTTAAATATAAATCTATCACAGGCACATTTATTAAAAGCAGCTTATTATTACCCTAGACATCACAGTTAATGCAACAAATGTGAGCACGAAATACTTTAACAGATGCACCTTGTCACCTGAGGCAAACTGAAGCATTACGTAAATATATATACTTGATCCTTATTTAGTTCTCAGTGTGTAGTTTAATAAAAACTTCAGTGAGTCCTTATAGAACAATTCAGGTACAGCTTCTTCGTGTTGTGGCTTTAATTACACCATTAAACTATGATTTAGGAAACTACTTGGAATGCACAAGGCACGTTGACACAGTAATATGAAGATTGTGCATATTGGATATAACAGCAGGAATTATTCAGTAAACCTCTTCACGATTAGTTGAATTATTAATTATATGAAATCTTGATCAGCCGATAGTGCTGTGACACTAGACTACTGAGCAAACTAAAGACAGCAGCTGCACATGATGCAGTGAACAATAGAGAAAAGAGATCATGCATGAAAATAACCAGTGAGATCATTAGAATTGCTCAATGTCCAATTTTAAGGTTAACACCTGGCAATCAAGCTGTGATGAAGGTAGGCCAATTATTTCAGCTCCATCCAGCTAAACCACGGTGCCCTCTGGCTGATACGTGGAAAGCTTGTCATGGATGTTGCTGGACGTAGGCAATGGAGTTTTCCTCATGGAGGACCAGCCTCCACGATTTAGCCCAAGTCTTTCGGTGATGGGTGGAATCATCAGCACCAAAGCACTGGAAACGATCACGGCGCCGGCAAAGTAGAAAGAGATGTGGTACGTCTGTCTCGCGTCATAAATCCAACCTGGAAAAAATGCGCACAAATTCTTGAGTAGCAAATAAAAACAACAAACAGTCAAACCAGTTTAGCAAATAATTACCTGTTTAGTCATAAACTTGAGAGAAAGCCGGTTCTAGTTCTCATCTTTTCCCTAAGTCAGCACAGCATGCAGATAATATGGTCAACTGAAAGCCGGTTTTACTTCAACGATCACGTAAACAACTTGTGCCATACGGCCTATTCTTGTTTTACAGCATGATAAAAACAGCGACATTTATCAGTATAGGCCAGAGAGACTTTTTTTCCTGCAAACTGTTTGAATAACCTAGAAACCATAAGTACTGGAAAAGTAAGCTTAAATCCCAACTTTTAGTGCTAGGCAACATAACATGCCCAGAGGTAACAGGCACGTACATTACAGCCAAGCATACATCGGTGACCTTTCAAGGTCGACTTACCAACATGATCTCATCATTTTCATGCACTTTCAATGTTATAATTAGGTTATAGTCTCAAGATTTGTTAAGTCAAAAAAGGCAGTTAAACTGAGAATATCAAGTTGGCTAATGTACTCTAGGTCACTGAACGATATGGCGAACACTGGACGGCCTTCAATGGACAGTCCAAGATCGGACGATGTGTTTCTCCTTGATATTGGTTTTGAAGGACCATAATTGTTGGTTGCACAAAAAATTGCATTGGATAAGTGCAGTAAGTATTTTATAAGAACTGTTCAATTCATTGAGGACTACATCTTTGAGCACTTTCATTTTAAACTAAGAGAAGAAATCATTTATTAAAAAATGGAGTAAGCATTTTTACTATTGAACTTGCCACAATGAGATTTATTTTAATTATTGATTGACTATTTGATTGAGATCAATTGTTGAGTTGACTGAGATTGATTATTGGCCATCATCATCATAGTCATCATTGTTGCTGTCATCAATGTTGTCATCATTGCCATTATCATCGTCATCATCATCATCGTGTACTTGTATTATGAAAACCCATTTAGAAATCAATACACATGAATTACAATATGCACTATCTTATCCATTATGAATTGTAATCTTACCTGCGGCAGGTGGTCCTAACAAACTACCTACGGAAGCGTAAAGGTAGAGAAATCCATACGCATTTGCCATCCTGTGCAGTCCCACATATTCCGTGACAATCGCGGGCAGCAATGCACCATAACAAGAAGTTAAGAACCCAAGCAGAGCACAGTATGCAGCAAGGTATTCAAACGACGTACAAAGAGGAGCAAAAAACGTCACTGCACCACACAGTAAAAATGAGCCGGCGTACATCTTGAAAGGAGACAACCCGAGCCAGTGAACGACGCATCCGTAAGCGATGCGTCCCGTGAACGTTGTAATTCCGATCGTGCTTATCAACAACGACGACAAAATATCATTGATCCCTAGTGTCTTGGCGTAGGCCGGAATGTGAAGAAATAAGGCCAATACTCCTAACCAAAACAGTAGATTGTTTACAGCGAGTTTCGTAACATTCTCCTTCTTGAGCATGGACATGTGTAACAATTTCGACTTCTGTCCCTGGTGAGCAGTATGACTGTTTTTGATTGGAAAAATCACGGCACCACAAACGCATAAATTCAGAATTATTCCTCCGGATAACAGCATGGTTTGCCTCCAACCATACTCGTCGACGAGAAGTCGGTAAATCGGGGGGTAAATCACCATGCCGACGCCTAGACCAGAAGTTGCTAAACCCATAGCAAGGTGGCGCTTCTGTTCGAAGTAATGTGCCAGTGACACAATGGCTGGTAAATAGCTAAGGCCAAGACCAAAACCTAAAACAAAAAGAATGCCACTGAACAAGTGCTGTGAATGCTCGGTATTAATTACTTGTTTCCATTAAACATCATGCTTATTATACTGTATTTAATCAAGTTGTGTGAATTAAAGTTTAAAGCAAAAGAAAACCCTCCACTTACATAAAGATTAAAAATTCATCTTGAAATTTTATACCATTTACATACTGCTTTTTTCCATACAGGAGTTCAATCGGCAGTAGCGCTGTACAAATCATGTAATTTAAACTCCCGTGATGACGTTAGACGCAACAATTTTGACGATAAGTCATTTGAAACGAGTTTAGATAACATTGGGTGAAGTTTGAAACAATAATCAGAGCATTCACAGAGCACAACTTACAAACTAAATAAAATTTTAAATTACTGTATCTTGTCAATAAGATTAAAAACACGTTTTTTGGTTAGTGAGTGACGCACCCTCCTTTTCTTCCCCTGATTTACGTTTGCATAGTTGACGTCATGCAATGGCGACTTCAGAACAGTATTGTGGGAGATTTAAAATGAAAACAAACAAAAAATCATTTCAACGCGAGTATGATATATGCATAAAATTGCTATAAAGTAATATAATTTTTTATCGCAATTTTTCTGAGACCCACTTTAGGTACCCCTTTTCTTGTCCTTCAAGTTCACAACTTAGGTTAAGCAGATCACCGAAGTTAACCAATGTAGAGCCAGGTTTTTACATGGATGGGTGACCACTTAGGAATACCAGGTGCTGTAGGCTTGCAGGATGCCCACACTGTATCTCGGCACGAGGCGAAGGAGCTGCACAAGCAGCCAACGGTTAGAGGGCGGAGGAGGTCAAGTGACCCAACGGCCATGTGTAGAGGAGTAAACCTTCCAAATCAGGAGTGGAGCCCCGAAGGCGGACCAGTGCAGCATGCTCACTGACTCCTGGCAGCTCCTACAGCCAACCTGGTGCCAAACTTATCGTTCTGCTTTCCTTTGGACTACACCAGGGAGGAAGAGAGGGGGTTCCTGTTGTCTGGGCAACTCAGGATCTCCATACACTATGCCCAGGCGTGCACCCAGGAGACATTCAAGGATCAGACTGCTCAGCCACAGTCGACGCTGCAGCTCCATCAGTGTGATCAATAACTGACTCTCTTGGCGCACACTCCATTGTCTTCCGAAACAGAAGGATGCCAACAGTATTATTGCTAACGCAAGCTCTGTGCGAAGTAAGGCAGCACGTAAATTCAAAATAAATGTTTAAGCTTTATTTATGAAGAGTGCTTCCTTGTGCTTTAAGGCACTGAAGTTGCTCATCTATGACGATAAATGATTTTCAGTAAAATAGCCTTACAATACCAGCTTAGGACTCACCAACCACCATTCCAAAGCTCAAGCAAAGGTACAAAATGCCTGTGGCAAAGGCGCTGATGACAAATCCGACTGCGGCAATAATTCCACCGATGATGGCAATGACACGGCAGCCGAAGCGGTTTACCAAAACACTGGAAACCAGAACTGTAAAACATAGAAATATTTTCACATAAATTTCTTACAGCTTTGCAAATATGGAATGAAAAATATAAACTCTCTGTTTAGCTAAATACGTTTTGGTCTCGATCCTTGCACCAATTTCACACAAATCTAATGCATCTGACAAATGATCATTGCTATAAAATTAATGAGAATCCTGTAGTAAAGTTAAAGCATGAGTTCTCATGTAACATGTTTATTTCACAAATTATCAATGGCAGTGGTCAAAAATGGCAGATATAGTGACCAAACCTGGTGAGGTAACTCATCTTAAACTCTTACCTCATTTGGGCAATGAATCAATGATGCAACGAACTGAGGTGTATTTACGAAAAGGCTAACTAGGCTAACTATTTTATAACATATCACAAACAATTACTGAGACCCTGTCATAAGTGCCTCATAACAAACATTTACAATTATTACACAAAAAGTAGTACACCACAAGCAGTTGTGCAGTCCGCTTATACATAATAGCTACATAAATATCAGTAATTAACAATAACCACGTAGGCTACTAGGTAATAGTGTTGCTAATACACCACAAGTAGGCTTAATTATGCATTAATTGTGCATCGCGCTTCATATATAAATGTCCATAATAGAGAACAGTATGGGAGACCATGGTGGGACTGAACTATCAGCTTAGGGGGTCACAATGTCTTGATGAGCCCCTGGCACCAAAAGGGTGGTGGCTTGATGCTACATTTCACAAATTTCGAAATGAGTCAAACGACTAATGCATGCTGTATCACCAAACCAGGGCAGACTGACCACTAGCAGGTCATTTGCATCTACCTGAAATGAACAGGTGGAGATTAATGGTCAAACACAGGTTTTCAGAGATCAAGGTTGCAATAAACTCAGGAATGTCTCATAGTAATTACCATCAATCTGATTGGGTTGTTTACCTTGAGGTCCCCTCTACCTGATACAGGCAAAAGGTCAAGGTTCAAGGTTATACAATAGGAACAATACGTGGCATGGCGTGGCTCGACATTTAAAGATGTTCTTTTGTTTAAAGGAAAACTGGACCATTGTGTAAGAATGCTTCGAAATATTGAAAACTGCACAGATCATTTTAAATCAAAGCTTAGATTAAATGATAATTACCTCGGATACACAAATTTTGTTAAGCTTTGAAAGCTACGCGCGGCTCAGTGAATCTACTAAGATTGGCAGCGGCGCCTTTTTGTCACATTCACATGGCTGACAAATAGAAGATAGTACCATGATAACCATGATCACGATATGCAGTATTAGTTTCTGATGTCATATGAAGTAGGACCTATTTTCATGCCATCACGCATTTAAGCAGTGCTGTAACACTTGCGCAAAAGTGCTTGATGTGCAAGGGAAGATTCCTACCATTGCACAAACTGTGGTTAATTTCTGACATAAGGCAATAGCTGTGTTCGGTTGCCATTAATGAACTTTCTAAGCTAATTATTCAGCTAATTTCTAAGAAATTAAAATGAGATTGAGTCTAAACAATAATCCGGTTAAGAAACAATTGTTAACTTCTATACGCAAGAAAATGTATATTTTGGACAGTAAATTAAAATGAGATTGAGTCTAAACAATCTTCCGGTTTTTCTTCTAATAGGGAACCAGTAAAGCTTACCACTAATGCTAAGAACTGTAGTGTTGATTGATCCGATCCATGCCGTCAGCGCACTACCTTCTTGGAACTCCTCTAAGAACACGACGTTAAACACTCCGACCGAGAAAGATATTCCAAACACTAGCACGTGAGTCACGAACGAAGACAGGTCCACAATCCAAGCCCATCCACGGTCCTTCTGTATAGAGTGGCCCTCGAGTTTCTGCATAATTCTCGATGCTATTGTGTAAGTGGGTAGAGAAACGGCAAGTGCTTCAGTTCAGTCATACAACGACTTCCATTGAAAATGCTGAAAGTACAAAATTTGTAAGTGTAGAAAATGAGCCTGTCATCAAAATTTCTTTTGCCAGTAATTAGCCAAAAGTACATTAGCATTTTTATCAGTACTTTATTGAGTGCATCCTGCCTGAGGTCTATTTTGCGTTAAAATTTGCACATACACGTCCTGTCCTGGCAATACTCCGTTCTTAATACACCCGAGAATTGTGTATAGCAATTCATCGCACTAATAATATTTCCATATATTTACTAGTCCACTCTGGATACTGCTAACTAGTCATTTTGCCATTAGGCATTTGGTCAGAGCCACATCTGTCGGTGTTAATTGGGATTGTAGCAAATGACTGTAGTATTCATTTCACCAACACACTACCTACTTTACCAGAAGTACATTTTCGTCAGCCAGTGTCATTTAGAATCAGACTGATTTTACCACTGTCCATAACTGTCGGACCATAAATTTGCCATTCAACAGTTCTTTTGGCACTTTTTATAATATTTCACCAGTGATTCATATTGCCAGTGGTCAGAGCATGAGAAGGGCATTTAGTTGTGTCCGTCTGTCTTGAAGTGTGTGCACGTCTGCGTGCGTGCGTGCGTGTGTGTGTGCATTTCCGATTGATTGTGCAGGCTTAGTGCTCAGCTAAGATTTCAGGCCAGCTTTGCTATGTTGAGCCAGCAGCTCAAATGGCAAGAGTGTGTGCCCGAAAAGCCCAAGGTCCTGGGTTCAAATTCTTAACGAGTCTTGCTTTTTCAGCACACCCTTCATTTAAAAGGCTCTTCTGCACTAACTGCTGTGTTAACGTGTATCTGGAAACCCTACAAAAAAGTGCAATTCTAACCTAGTCAACTCCCACTGTTGAATGTACTCAAATATAATGAGTAGTATCATTAGCAGTGGATAGATAGCTCTGAATGATTGTCTACTGCTGGTGTGAGATCTCAAAGCAGTTCTGTTGAGTCAATAGCTCAAAAGGTAATAGCGTGTGCCTGAAAACACAAGATCGTTGGTTCAAATCTAACATACACGTTTTCACATTAAAAATTACTTGTTTCATTAATTGTTCTAAGCATCACCTCTTTGTCAGCGTTTGTGTGTGTGCGCGTCTGTCTGTAATAAAATCACGCTCGTGCTCTCTTCGAGGCTGATTTGTACAATTTGCAAATTGTACCTGTTTTTATTATTGTATTGTTATTATCATTACGTATATAGTTTAATGTTCTGTGCTGCAAAACAGCCAAATAAAAATTATTGAATTGAATTGAATTGGAATCAAAAGAGATAAAGCCGTAAGGTCAAGGTCATGTGATCAAAATGTCAAAATAAATTTGCTCATAGCGAGTTCATGTCAACGCATGGATCTGCATGACTGAGTGCCACCATTCTAGTTTATGTTATCAATTATTTGATTGTACAGTAGCAATGGTGGGGCAGTTACTGTGAAACTTTTACTAACAAAATAGTTTGCAAACACATTCCTTTGTTTGTCAGAATATGATTTTGTTTATTTATTCATGCATGTATTTATTTACGCTGTGGAAAATTTTACTGTACTATAATTTCTTTGCAAGCATTTCATTTGTGCATTGAACAACGAACTGAAATTGAGTTTTAATGTGCGTGCATGAAGTTTGTTCATTACAAATGAACTGGTTAGTTTATAGGTACTTATATAGAAGTACGTTTCATTCGTTTTTGAGATGTTGGAGAACAGTAATTGCAATTGTCAAAGTTAGTCGTTCAATTTTTGCTAACGTAGTTTATTTAAACTTCTCGTGGCTTAAATTTTCGTATCTATTTTTGTTTGTTCGTCGTGCAAGTGTATTATAATAAGGCTAACATTATTTTTTTGTTTTTTTACTAATTCACTAAAGTGACTGTAATGTTTTGAATTGATGCGTTGGACATGAACGAATAAATGGTAAATGAATAGTTTAAAACGAAAATCTATTTAAAAAATGCAGTAAGGTATGTGACTAACTGAACCATTGATATAATAGAGCAACGATGTATCAACATTTTCTAATAAACTACTTTTAAGCATTTACAAATTGTAGTGAAGTCTTAATCCTGAGACCAAGTGTTGGTGAAACGAAAATATGTAAGTAAAAATTTTATTTCAAACTAAAACTTCATAGAACACACATAATATATATACATACATACATACATAGTATATAAATATATACTTGAAAATATTATTAGAAAACACCTCTGGTTTGTGGATCTATAAGATGAGAGTCCACAATATAGTAACAAAAACACTAGAGAAAACAAACACAGCAGTTATATTTCAACATTAATTTAATTTAGATGTTTAGTCATCGATACATGGCATCTTCATCAGAACAAAGAAGTTTGACTGAGGGAATTATTGTGTGACTGAGGGCATTCACCCGTTCTTATAAATAGGCCTGTCACAATATTTCACCCAATCAACCATTTGTTCTGATGAACACCATGTTTCGAAAGCTGAACATCTAACTTAATTAATGCTGAAATATAACTGCTGTGTTTATTTTTCTCTATTGTTACTATATTGTGGCCTCTCATTTTATAGATCCACAAACCTAGCATTTTGTCTAGTATACACACACACACACACACACACACACACACACACACACACACACACACACACACACACACACACACACACACACACACACACACACACACACACACACACACACACACACACATACACACACACAGATATATATATATATATATATATATATATATATATATATAACTGTACAACTGGCAAAATGACCTGGTGGCAAGATGGTTACAATGGCAACATGCAAACTGTCCTACTGATAAAATAAATCAATGAGAAAATATAGTTCAACAGAGAGAGCATCACAACCATAGTATAACAACAGGCAAAATATAATATGAATTGGCAACATGTACACTGGCAAAATGTGCCACTGGAAAGATGTACATGGAAAAGTGTACAAATGGGTAAATGCATTGTTCGTGAAATGAACTACACTATATCAAAATGAATGCACCACTGGCGAAATGTGCAATAGCAAAATGGTAAGCTGACGAAATTGATCACGTGCAAAATGATGACGTTCAACATCGATTATTATTCTGCATAGCAACAGGAACAGCAGCGGAAACGCTTGATTTCGATTATTCCCAGATGCGGTTATTCAAGATTTAAACTTTCTTCTCGCAAAAATACATTAGCGCGTCATCATAGCCAGGCTAAGCTCTTGTGGCGCCCTTAGCAACTTGAGTTAATTTATAAAAAGACATCTTAATAAATAGTTTATTCAGAAGTTGAGGGTGTACGCGCAGAGCATGGAAGAGCGAAATTTCGCTACTGTTATCAGACTACTGTAGCCTACCCGGTAGGACCAGGGCTCCAAAAACACTCAAATGCTGTAATTGTAATCTGCAACTGATTTTTAGTTGCACGGATAGGCCTATGTGAAAAACTAAAGTCCACGTATGCGCGATCTCGTAGACTAGTTATTCACAGACTTTACAGATACAAGTCAGTCGATTAAAAATTGCATGCACAGGGGGGGGGGGGGGTGGCGGGGGGCTTACTATAAGAATTATGCTATTATATTGTTTCTTAAAAATCCAGCAACATCTTTCAATAGACGGTCAGCGGCGACAAAATTGATAGGAAGATCTAAGAATGTGAGTACAGTGTTCTACGCACGTTTGTCATTCGCTTGGAGATCGTGAAAAAAACAACTCGACGATGAATACATTCTTAACGACCCAGAACTAGTGTTTGGGCAACATAGCGCGCTGTTAGTTCAGTAGCTTAGAAAAAAATATCACTGCCCTTGAGAGAAAAGACGTGCGCGCATTTTATTTCTCTTGCTAATAGGGCAACAACGAATGTTTGAACCGCTTTAAATATCAACTTATAATAAGGTTTCACTTATCTTAATTTAATATAACTTAATTATAATAAAGTTTTAGTACGATCGTT
Organism: Tubiluchus corallicola; assembly: GCA_030141605.1. Lineage (NCBI taxonomy): Eukaryota > Metazoa > Priapulida > Priapulimorpha > Priapulimorphida > Tubiluchidae > Tubiluchus > Tubiluchus corallicola. The sequence goes on along the minus strand of JAQGDQ010000338.1, from coordinate 15,537 downwards.
CTCACTACAGACTGTCAACTGACGACGTAAGCAACTGAACTCAGTCTCACAGTACGTTTGGAACTAAATTAGTCAGCAAAATCATTCCTCTCGTGGTTCACGTAGCGATTATAGCTTACTTAGCAAAAAATGTCTCGTATCTATGTGTATTGGCGCGGCGATTATGTATTGTAAACATTAGTACCTTAGCAGAAATCTTCACAATGTTCATAATAACATTTTCCTTTCGGGGTAAATCATACATGTATATACGCTAGCTTGCATCAGCAACATGGTAGAGTAGGGCCGGATGCGTATTCATGCATATCGACTACATTCTGCAATCAGTCAACAACACAATCCCTAAATTTAACGCTAAAATTAATTCATTGTACATAAACCAAAACAGTTTGCAAAATTGACATGATAAACAAGTAAAACTCACCCGTAGAATGCTTGACATCCAGTTCCTCTTCTCGTAGTTTGACTGTGAAACATCGCAATAAAAATTATATGACTAAAATGAAATACAAAGCCACATCTCTTCTACGAATCACCCCACCAGCGCGCTGTAGTTTACCTTCACTTTCGGCAAATTATTGATCGGGCGGCTGCTGCGCTTACCAGTGCTTAGCAACCGTGCAGTGCCGCCTAGTGACAAAGTCTGAAAAATCTGTTTTGTATTACAGCCAATCATCTAGCAAACAAGTAACTATTAGAGCGTGTCCCTAATTCACGAGAAGTAGGTAATAGAGAGAGTACTGAAATAGAAACCGTGACTGCCTTTTTGCTATTTCTAATATGTTGCAAGTGATTACTTATCACTCGATAGTCAGTTGGTTTAATAATTATACGTTAAATTCGTGAGATTCGTCTGCCAATGCCAACATTTCCATGTTCCAACGTTTCTACATGAATTATAAATGCATAAGTTTCTTCATAGAATCATAGTCATTTATTAAAATACCGATGGCCACTTAGAGCATTCTACTGGTGTGCACACCTTTCGATATAGACGTTTCGACACATAGGACATTTGGACACAAGGATATTTTGACACATACGTCATTTGGACACAGCGCATTTGGACATTCAGCTATATCTTATATGTTAATTATGTTGATCTTTGAACATACACTATAGTGCGTGATAAAGGTACGTGATCTGCTACGAAAGTTAAGCAATGCCAAGCCAGACAACTGACTTGTTGGGAGACCACTCACTTTTTCTTGGTGTTTAGAGATGTACAAGCATACGAATTTGACTGTGATCTCTGTCAGTTTAGTATTTTATCTCAGAGGAGCATCTCGATAATGAACTAGGGTCTGGTCCTGCCATAAAAGAACTTGTGAAAAATCTTGCAGAGTAGCACAATTTATTGGGCAAACGTTGGCCACAAGATATGCACAAATCAAGAAAGTTCGCAAAGCCATTGTGTTTTCATTTTAAATTATTATTAAACTTTATTTCAAATCCTATGAAAATCAGTTGAAGTAGAAGTGCAGTAAACGATACAATGCAAATTACTTTGAAAAAGCAATTTTATCCTAAAAATAACTTAAAATTGTAGCAACGAAGTTTCTCTAAAGCTTATAGCTAAATTTACATTGAGTTCGAACGCAATATTTATTTACGGAACTGCAAAAACTAAAGAAAAACACACACAGCAGACGGTAGCCAAAACACACGTGAATACGGTGCCAAGGATACCAAAACTGAACTGGCATCAAACGCAACTTTCGCTGGGAAATTGTAGGTTGTTATGGCAATTGGGCTTCTTGCACTCAGTTGAAAAATCAGCCAACAGGTGTCAGCACCATAATAAAAGTAAGCAATGAAAGCAAAATGGCGCCTTGCTGCAAATGTGTGTTGCGTTATACATAACAATACATGTGACAAAGATGAATGTTCTTCGTCAAAATATAACTTGTTTTAGGTATTGCCAAAAACATAAAGGCGCAGAGGTAAATTAGTGAATGTCAAATTTATTTAATGAGCTAGAGTGGAGACTATGGAGCATTTTTAATTTAATTTCTCTTTTCACGGCGATAACCAAATAATCTGAAGTAGCAGTGGAAAAGAGAAGTTAAGTTAAAAATTGAACAAAAAATTTCTTCTACAAATATAAAAATTACAAAAATCAAAATTGTGAAAAGCAAACAAGGCAAAAATTAAATTATAGAACTTGCAGACCGTGTGATACAATTTTTTACACTGCATCTTTATTTAGATGAATTGTTGCTTGAACTTGATCATAACCGATCGAAACAGTTCAGATGTCTGTATCTGAATAAAAACTATGTCTTTGCTTAAGCAGGTGCTGGTTATTTCCATTTTAAGAATTTTTCCCATCACCAATTAAGTTCCGTTATCTTTGGAGTGTCTAGAGAGGCAACGTACAAATGAAAGGAAAACAGCTACATTTTTACAATATGTAGCTCTTTCTGTTGCATTTATTTCAGTAAGACATTAAAGGCTTAGTTTGGATGGATAGTTGTGTAGTGTATATAAAAAATTTGTTAAGTCTAAATTAATGTCTATGGTAAATTTACTAATTGTGAATAACTTTCTGTTGTTAGATACGAAGCATACGACATGCGTCTAGGTTTAAAAATTTGTTCAGCGGAAAAAAATCGACCATAGAGGAGCAAGAAACTGCTGACGACATTATAGATGACATTAAAGATGTCGCAGTGCAAATGGACTCAATCGAAGCAAAAGGGTAAATATTATTTATTTAAAAGGAAACTGGGTGATTGTGTAAACATTACTTCAGAATAAAGTATGCTCTAAAATATACAGTAGCTGTTTTTAAATCTAAACTTACATTAAATAATAATTACCTCGGATAATCAAATTTTGTTAAACTTTTAAAGTGGCTCATTGAATCTACTAAGATTGGCAGCGGAGCTTTTTTGTCAAATTCACATGGCCCGACAAATAGATGGTGGTACCGTGATAAGCATGATCATGAACTGCTGTGATAGTTTCGGGGCGTCATATGATCCAGAGCCCATTTTCGTGACATCACGCATTTAAGCAGAACTGTGACACTTACGCAAACGTGCTTGACGCGCAAGGGAAGATGCCTACCATTGCGCAAACTGTGATTAGTTTCTAACGTAAGCAATAGCTGTGTTCGGTTGTGTTAATTAACTTTCTAAGCTAATTATTCAAATATAAGAAACAATTACTAACTTTTATATGCAAGAAAATGTACATTTTGGACAGTAAATTAAAATGGGAATTTAAATTTACATGTTTTTTATAGCGTGACTGCTAATCGAATTCCTGTATGTAAAAAGGCTGTATGTAAGTGATATAAAATTTCAAGATGAATTTCTTAAGCTTTATATTTATGAAGGGTTTCCTTGTGCTTTAAAACATTTTCAATTTTCCAAAGCAACAATGTTCTCATAAGTAAGTCTTCTCAATCTTCATCCCCATTGTCCCTTTAGTGATACACCATTAAACTTGTTCTGTAACTGGTGAGTACTTTTCACGACTCGTTTCAAGCTCATTGTGCACCCATGCTTCTCGGTTCTTAATGGATTACTTGTATTTTCTAGAGAAACCAGGACGAAACACGGATACCAGCCAGCAGATGATGTTATAGAGCAAGTGAAGCAAATTTATGACGAGGTGATAGACTCTACTAAGCAACCAGCCACATTTTCAGACTCTCACATGAAATTCAAGGTAATTATTAGAGTTGATATTCTATTATTTACGTGCATGCAAGCTGAGTGCATTACTCTTTGCTCCATGAAATTACAAAACCATTATTGTTAATTTCTTATTTTTTTATTACAGTCAAACCTCGGATATAAGGGACACCTCGGGACCGGAAAAAACTGTCCCTTACATCCGATGTCCCTTATTGCCGAAGTTGAGTCAGACATAGGGTTTATATAGACCTGTACTTTTACCCATACTTTTATGGATTATTGCTATACATTCAATGCAAACGGTATGTAGAAACCTCCTACAGTGATGCGAGATGTATGTGACCGCAGAAACCAAGCTGTTCGAAGGCTGAGTTTGCAAAAAATTGAGGTTAAAAATCGATCAATTTCACTGTGATCATAGGGTCCCTTATATGCGGGGTAATTTACCTGGGTTTCTATTACGCAGGACCTGAAGATATCGTCCCTTATAACCAAAAGTCCCTTGTATCTGAGTACCTTACATATGAAGATTGTTACATAGGAAAAATGTTACGAAAAAACGGGACCGGTTTTGGTGGTCCCTTATAAGCGAGTACCTTATACCCGAGGTTGACTGCATTTCTTTGCCCATTTGCTATATAGTAATACATTATATTTGTAATAACCACTTTTGAGACCCCTTCACAAACAACTAGTCATGCATGATGGTGACGAAACCCAACTGAAAGTGTGGCTAAGTTTCCTCTGCCAGCACTGCTTGTCTATTAGAGGTGTTAGATTGTCTTTGATGATACTAGCTTCCCCACAAACCATCTATATTAAGTAGGTGTTTTAGTTATAATGCTTCATTTGCCCTGTAGCGTGCAATGGATTCAACTCACAAAAAGCATCAGAAAAAAAGTGTGCCATATTTCAACAAGCTGCTTGAAAACAGAACCTGTATGAACATCTGTTACTTTACAAGTACAGAAATTCAATAAATGACCACTGATGTTTGTGTGCTGAGCTAAGGTATGCTCTGCAACGTTGCCAGTAAAGTGTCTTTGCAGTTGTAGTGTTACGGTAATGCTAGCAGTGTGTTGGCGGAAGTGCTACGAGCAGTGCTTTTTAAAAGGAAACCGGACGATTGTGTAAACACGAGTTTAGAATAAAGTATGCTTTAAAATATTGAAAATGCAATAGTTTTTTTAAATCAAAGCTTGAATTAAATAATAATTACCTCGGATACTCAAATTTCGTAAAACTTTCAAAGCTACGCGCAGCTTAGCGAATCTACAAAGATTGGCAATGGCGCTTTTTGTCACATGCGCGTGGCCGACAAATAGAAGGCAGTACCGTAATAACTATGATCATGAACTGCAGTGTTAGTTTCTGACGTCATGTGATGTAGAGTCCATTTTCGTGACATCACGCATTTAAGCTGTAACACTTACGCAAACGTGCTTGATGCGCAAGGGAGATGCCTGCCATTACAGAAACTGTGGTTAGTTTCTGACGTAAGCAATAGCTGTGTTTGGTTGCCGTTAATTAACTTTCTAAGCTAATTATTCAAATATAAGAAACAATTGTTTGCTTTTATAGGTAAGATAATGTATATTTTGGATAGTAAATTAAAATGAGATCGAGTTTAAACAATCCATTGGTTTTCCTTTAATGAATGTTGTATGAAGCAGTATATTTTGGTGAGAATGTTGCAGGCACTGTGAAAATAATAGCAGTACATTTTAATGAAATTCTTACGAGCAATGCATTTTAATTGATTGTTCTAATAAATTTTGCAGCTTCTGACTCGTTGTGAACGACATTTCGACCACGGCGTTCCAGATTCGATTTTGCACACTATCGACTCTTTGGAAAAGCTGACGCAGTTCTACACGAAGCCGGTTGAGCCAATCACGGCCCTAGAACAGTTTGCCAAACGAGATCTTCCGCCAAATTTGCACGTAAATGTGAACTACAAGCGCTACGATCCGGAGATTGACGGACCCACGGCGTTTCCGAAGTCACCCACTTTGGTGCACAGCCTGAAAGGATTGAAACTGCAAAAGAGCATGAAGAACAATCAGCAGCCGAGGGATCCAAATTACTTGAAATATCCGGAAGAACAGTGGAGGAAAATTAGTTAACCACTACTAATGTCTCAGGTGTATGTGTGTATACAGCAGGGATGAGAATTTTCCGCTGATAGGCGGAATTCTGAGTTTTTGGAAGACCAGTAGTGCCATTTTTGTAAATTACGTAAATTCGTTGAGAAAATTTTTACGGACCCAGTACATTATTTCACAAGCTGACGGCTAATTGGCAGTCACTTTGTTTACATCACGTACATCAGTGTAACCACGTGTATATCTCAATGTATAAAAATATAGAATCAATTGTGCGGAGTTATTTGAGTCAATTGCAGACAGTTTTTGTATACTTTTGCATAGGAGCGGCCAGTACTTAGCCGTTTTTGAGACAATTAGGTATCATGTATCCTTGATAGTTGGGTATTTTAAATTATGCATGAAACAAGGCAATTGATATTTTAAGTCCCTATGGTCACAAAATTGCAATTTGTTGCTGGCTCCAAGGGGGCTTTGCCCCTCAACCCCATTGGGGGCCTAGGTGGCCCCAAAACCCCCGGTCTGTTTCAGAGTTTTTTGCAATTTGTCATTCTCATCCCTGGTATAGAGGTGTAATAATTGTGTACAAGTGTTTAACTGTAATAATCACAAAGTAACGTGTTAGAACACGAGACAGCATGAAAAAACTTCATGTGGCAGTTACAAAGCTACTGAGTTGACGAATGTGGCGAATGTACACCTCGAGCGCATATCAGACAGTGGCGTGTTCTCTGTTTATTACCAATGTCGGTGTTGCAGTAACTGTTATTGGAGTGAACTACTGTCAAAAATGAATTTTATAAAGAAGTACGCTCATATCTCGGTTTGCCGGACCTCGTTTTACGGATATCGGGAAAAATTCGACCACTAAAAGTCCCACATACTACGGCCACGGTCTGTTGTTTCACGAGCTGACCGCTAGTTGGCAGGCCGCCACTTTGTTGACATCATTACATCAGTGCAACCAAGCAGCGAGTAACGACACGTGTGCAGCTTGTATGTCAGGAGCGGCCCGTACTAGACGTTTTTGAGACAATAACGCGATTGATTCTACATTACCGTGAGTCTAATACACGGCGACTACTGTATTAGCTTAGTATCAGTAGATACGGACAATCGGCAAATTCGAACCGCTTTTGTCCGGCAAACCGAGATTTGTGTTGCAGAAAAAATGAAAACAGCAAGAGTATATTTCAGCGATCTTTATTTTTCAAACACAGCCAAAGCAATTTGCATAAAACCAAAAAGGATGATTTTGTAAAGGATGACAAACACGTCACGCTAAAACCTAAATTTACAGATGGAAATTTTTGTTTTCTACCAAAAAAAATTGGCTAAGCCGCTAAACAGCTGATCTGCTAATTCAAACGACTCACATCAATATTTAAAAAAAAAGCAAATAACCAAATCTTTCAAATTTTAAAAAGCTAAACTTTTCACATACATAAGTCACAAGAAATAATCAACAAGAAACTGTTCTATTCAAGTCATCACAAGCATTTCTATAATTGATTCTTATTAAAATTTGTAACTCTCATTAAAATTTAATATTAATTTACATAATATAATTTCCAATTTTTCCAAATAGATCAGAAGCGCAGTGAAACTAAAAAAGGTAGAATTGTAGTGTTATAAACACAAGCATACTAGAAGGTCCGACATTTGCATGAAGAGTGACAGTTGCACACAATGACACAATAATAAATATGAAATTACAAGTAATACGACATGACGCTGATACACATTTAATCATAGTGATAGTCATTAATACACATTATTTACATAAAGCTGCACATTTACTCTGTAAAATCGTAAACAGAGTTAGCAAAAGCAAAAAAACTGCTGCATTACAAATATAAACTTGTGCGCGTTAACTGGAATTAAAAGCTTTCTTGTTAAACAACTGTGACAGCACGAAAAAACCATTTTCCAGTTGCTTAGGAATATATAAATCTTCATGTTATGTGTAATCTTACAAACTTCTGTACGCGAGATGCAATAAAATCATTGATTTTAATCATTTTCTACCTTCAAACTCTCGGTCGATGCGAGAAAAAATACCGGCTAGTTACAACTGGTTTTCATGGTGAAATATGTTTCCATAGTAGCGGCCACAAAAACATACAGGGCTAATCATAATGTCTGTAAAGCTGTCAGAGTTGATGGACAACTCGATGGACTTGATGGACAACTCAATAGATTTGATGGACAACTCGGGCCTTTATAAAGCAAAGAGATGCACACAGTCATTCTTGGACAGACAAATTAATAGGCAAAATATCAAAATTTACATTACAAAATTTCGAAACTGCCTACCATAACAGAAATTCTTGAAACCGAATGATAACACAATAAACAGCATAATCAAAAGTCATTGATTACTGAAGACAAGTCACATACCTAAATATATTACATATTTTGGCTCTTACGCAATGAAATTCTCAACTTTTGTACAGAAAATAAGGGGGTGTGCTAATACTTTCTCTTAATACAATATAATTATGATCATTCATCATACAGCATATAATTCGTAGGCCTGATCGTAATGCAGCAATTATTTTGCCGGGTCAGCATCTGAGCATCAGCATCACAAGCGCTTAAGAAAGACAATAAGGACGAGCTTTTACCTACTGGAATTGCAAGCGATATGCAAACTGAGCAACGATACAAAGCACGGCGTCCGGCAAAGTTTGCCACGTTACGGATAAGGCAAAAATAGGCACGCGAAAATGTTGATCCTTGTTTTCAGCTGCTCGTTAACGTCTGCATTTGCTTGTTAAACTCTTGCAGTTTAAGGTAAAGCAATAAAATTCATCAGTTCAGCCTTTCTCAAGAAATTTAAAACCAACCTTCTTTGTTGACTTTTATCAAGTTCTGAGTGTAACAGAACTCAGAATAACTTAAATATTGATTTTAGGATGCACACATAAAACTATGGTTATCACTTTATGGCGAGCATCGAATCGATGGAATTGAATAATTCACCACTGCAGCACATACGTTCTTTATCATTAAATCAGCATAATTCAGTACAATTTATGTGCATAATTATTAAATATTTGTGTTTTACTGCAGACCAAAATGCACGGATCTCGGTGAGACTGCTTATTATTCACAAATCTTTAAAACTGAACTCCTAATTGACCTTGACTCGAAATCTTGAAATTCAGTTTGATTCGAGTTCGAAAGCCAAAAAAACCATTCGAATTGAATTCACTTTATCCTTGTCAATAATTTTAGAATCATTTCTGCATGGGACTAACTCAGTTTATATATTTATGTTATCTGCAACAATGTTGACAAGGTCCTGCAACTAGACTAAATGCCACTCTACGACAGACCACTGGCGTGATACAAGGATCAACATACGCGCATGCCTCGACAAAAGCATTATCACTAAATGCTCGAAATGTAAAAAAATTCTCAAAATAGCTAACTATTTATAATTGCACCTATTTGTTTGGTCATTAGCTAACCATAACTTATAGCTCATTATTCAGTTTAGCAAACATTACAAACAAAGAGTGGCATAGTTAACATTTACATCATTGCTTATAGCTCCTCGATTGTGTTTAACACCTGACGTTTTGACGAACCATAACATGTTTTACACGTTATAACTATGCCACTGTGAGCGAGAGTCGGATAAAAAGCACGTTGAACACGAAGCATGCGAACTGAACTCAAAACCGATTGCACGATATCACCACGCCGCATGCCATCACGACGACGACTATAGCAGTAACTTAAGCGGAATCTTGCGAAACATCTTTAATCTCGTTACAGTTCTTCAAAACCGAAATGTTGTGATGATTTCTCTTACAAAGCCAAGATAGCAGGTGCTCGCGCTATCTACCTTTTCAAAACAATCTATCCGTAGCAATCGGTTTCGTGATTAATGTTCTTCTAGCAACAACAAAAGCAGCAACAAGCAGAAATCTTCTGCCATGGCAATAACACGCCGGCAGCAAACATTCAGAAATTCACACATCAAACGACACACTATGATGACAAATATACCTACTCTGTTACAAAAAAAGTACACATATCTGTAAACAATGAAACTCTAAATGTCACAATGCATTCTCTTTGAAACATGACATCCACATTTTTTATCCTTACACAAAACAAAAAATTTGCAAATATGTATGATGTTCTAAGATTAGATAACGTTTCTCTAACTCTACCTAACATTACTTATATCCAAGTCACTCAATAAATGTGTGATAAAATCATGAATAAAATCAGTGACATACAGATTACAACAGGAATAATTAAGTACATATTTCACAACAACTATTGTATAGGAGACAACTACGATTCTAATAACACTTAAAGATTTAGTGAGGTATTTGAAGTTTGGTCTGGAAGAAAAGTTGGTAGTATTAAGAGTGAATACCCTGCATAGACATTTTGCATGTCATTTGATTAAAAACAAGTACATATATTAAATAAAGTTTGTAGGACATAGGATACATTTGTATATATTTTAAAAGCATGCCAAGTTAGAGTACTCATTGCTACATTTCAAAATGAAATTTTAAACTGACAGGATACGTTTTACCAAACTTTTCAGCAATTTTTCGTAACAGCATCGTACTCTACGCTAAGCAGAAATCATCGAAGTAGAATAGTTGTTCGCTTATAGTAAAAGTTAAATTTGGTGAACAGTTTTTGAACTGCAAAAAGAAATGACAGAAAACTGGAAAAGCAAGTAGTAGTTGCTTTAGAGATGGAAAATTATCGTCAGCTATTCGAAAACAAATGATTTTTCTAAAAAATTGGTCACTCACAATAAACTCTGCAACTACTAGCTACTTTCATAAGAGGCAAATTTTAAGAGTTTTTTGCAAAAGCGCATTACACCAGTAAGAACTTATTTGAGGTAGAGATATAACCGAGGCTAAATTAAGAAAAGGTACAGACTGCAAGAACAGGCAAATAACGGTTATTGCGTATGAGTTGACGTACATAGTATAATATTAAAACATAAAATAGTAACTAAATCATAAATTTGTAACTATATAACACTAAAAAAGTCAACTAGGTTGTGTATGCTAAGAGTTACGAAACGTACTAAGTACTAAATACGTGCACAAAAAAGTGAAGGTAAATTTTTCATATACTTGTCATTTCAGTTGTATTCTATTTCTGTATTTTTCAGGTAATGTGGGTACTGGTACTAAGAATGTTGTTAGCAGAAAAAAGCTTGAAGAGGTCGAAAGGCAGGTTAAGAAGGTTAAGAACAACTGCAGCATCTGCAAGATCTGGTACAGTGCACAAAAGTACTTGCTGTATTACTTATTAAGGAGGAAATTCTTACTTGTTAGTAAAAATACTGGCAGGCCTTGTACGCAAAGAATAATTAGTGAAAATTACATACTTTTACACAATATGCAAAATATTCCTGTTTATAATTCCTGCTCTAATAACATTTTTGATATCTGACTCACTATAATTTATACGTATGCAAAATGAGGTACGAGGATGGACACATAGAAAAGACAAGTTCCATTCGGCTGGCTTTTACTAACTAATCGTGTGACACCTATCGTGTTTACTATAGGATAATAATGATAATGTATAACAGCAAAGAGGTAAAATGGCTTCTATAGTTATAGTCGAGGAGGTAACGGAAATAGAGGTAGTGTTTGGTGAGGAGCCAGCTAGTCCAGTAAAATTCAGTCAGTATACTTACACAAGAATAATACGAAACTATGAAAACTGTCGTTTGCATGTACATTACCTGTCTACCCCAAACAAAATCAGATAGATAGCAACTTCAGTATCTAGCCTTCGCGTATTTATCATTGTACTTTTCCTTTTCATCAACATGACACACACAAATGCTGTTGTACTTTGCATTTTCGTCCATATAGTCCTTTTGTTTCCATTATTACAGTACGCCACTAAACCCTTACACGTTTACATTCATCCTGGAATCTAGTGAGATATGGTAAGAGCTACCGCTTTTCTAGTTGCTATACTACTAACAACATTAAACTCTGTCACCAAGTAAAACAAAACCTGATCTGCATGTGCTGCTCTTTTGTTCAGTCAATGTGAAGCCAGGCGGTTTACGCGCCTAGACTGCGGCAACTCTGCTGTTGTTAGACGGATGCCGGTGCCTCAAGTCCATCGGATACACCTGCGATTCGCATCCGTAGCCGTTAACGACGGACTCGTCCGACATCCGTCGCACTTTGGTACGCTCCGGCTGATCTGCAGAATGATGTCTCGTCCTCATGCGTCTGTCTTCAAGGTCGTTGCCGTCTTGCTTCGTCACTTTCATTCCGAGGATGAGATCACCATATTGCAGCAACAGTCCGCGCACTTCATCTATTGCTGTCAATGTTGTGCCGATGTTGGGTAAACTTCTCGACGGATTGTTCGCAAGACACCACTTCAGACATTCGACGAGGCGATTGTGAAAAAACGAGACCCTGTTTTGCTGTTTCAGACCTTGCCGATCTATAAAATAATTAAGTTCCAAAGTTAAATGATTGATTACGTCAATAACTGATTACATCAATAAACTGATTACATCAACAAACAATTAAATCCAATGGAGCTTTTTAAGGAAATTTCTAATATTATTCTGCCCACTTGCACCCATGGCCAGACTAAGACCTCAAGAAGCTCTAAGCACTGAAAAAATTATGGTACCTCCAACAAAAACAATACTAAACTGTAGAATGAAATTTTATCTTTCGAAATGAAAAAAAACTTGCAGTAAGATTTGTTTGCAGTAGTCATCATCATCATCATGTGATAAAATACATACAGTCAAAGCTGAAAAGCAACATTATCCTGCCCAGTTTTCAGCACATTTATTATAAGGATTGCACACTTGAAATATATTATGACATATTATACAATCAAACAATGTCATCATCTGGGCAGTGAGCAGTTCAGGGCTCATCAGTAGCCAGAATGTGGATGCCCATCCGTACCGTCATATTGTGAAGAAACACAGAATCCGCCTCACTTATTCCGGTATATTTTACTTTCGGTAATTATTCGATTCTAAAAAAAAGATGTATGGGTTCCCTCATTCCCGGAGGCCCTAAGCATGTGGTTATTTTGCTTAACGGATAATCCAGTGCTGATAGCAGCTATTGTTTTGAATATCACTACAAATGTTCCAACCATGGCTACATATTTCAGGCCTAACATCAATCACGCTGATACGCTTACCTTTTCGTAAAGGAAGTTTGGTTTAAAGGAAAGGCCAAGCCTTCTAAGAGGTTAGGCTTTTAACAATGTTCGCGAATGCATTCCACATAGTTTTGTTAACTGCTTCTCAAATTATAATAGGATTACTTACACGTATAATCTATAACACTGTAGAATGATGGGTGAAGACAATGCCTGGAAGAGCTGCGAAATTTATCAAACTGAAAGACAATGGATGTTCCAAATAGTGTGCAGTACTGGGGGGAAGGTTGGAAAAGAACCTTGAAATACACTCTTCCCATTTCATCTTGTGGACCCCTCTCCTAATGAAACCTTCAACATTTTATGGACCGTTTTGTCCTCTTTCCATGAGTGTGCTTATTTTTTCCCAGTGTGCCCAAACAGTTGCACAAATTGAGTTTTTCTAAAGGCTGTTTGAGAAGTTTTTTGCAAAATTTGCGTCAGTGAGTCCGGGAAAATGTCCTTGGCCCTCACGTGAATTCTAAATACGCCTACTACACCCACCGTCGAACGGGTTATCTGTCCATAGTTAGCACAGCCCGGCATGTTCCCGTTCCCTAGAAATAAGAGGTATAAGTTTTGCAAAACCTATATGAGACCACACTAGATCGAGACCTTTTGTTTGACATATAGATCGCCAAAAATGGTGCTGTCGTTGGAGCTGTAATTAATATATACGAAACCGATAATGATTCACATTTCCTGCTATTTTTAAACAAATTAACTTTATTTACTTGCGGGTCCAACTTGCATCCAATTCCATTTTTAACTAGCCGGTATTTTTTCTCGCATCGACCGAGAGTTTGAAGGTAGAAAATGATTAAAATCAATGATTTTATTGCATCTCGCGTACAGAAGTTTGTAAGATTACACATAACATGAAGATTTATATATTCCTAAGCAACTGGAAAATGGTTTTTTCGTGCTGTCACAGTTGTTTAACAAGAAAGCTTTTAATTCCAGTTAACGCGCACAAGTTTATATTTGTAATGCAGCAGTTTTTTTGCTTTTGCTAACTCTGTTTACGATTTTACAGAGTAAATGTGCAGCTTTATGTAAATAATGTGTATTAATGACTATCACTATGATTAAATGTGTATCAGCGTCATGTCGTATTACTTGTAATTTCATATTTATTATTGTGTCATTGTGTGCAACTGTCACTCTTCATGCAAATGTCGGACCTTCTAGTATGCTTGTGTTTATAACACTACAATTCTACCTTTTTTAGTTTCACTGCGCTTCTGATCTATTTGGAAAAATTGGAAATTATATTATGTAAATTAATATTAAATTTTAATGAGAGTTACAAATTTTAATAAGAATCAATTATAGAAATGCTTGTGATGACTTGAATAGAACAGTTTCTTGTTGATTATTTCTTGTGACTTATGTATGTGAAAAGTTTAGCTTTTTAAAATTTGAAAGATTTGGTTATTTGCTTTTTTTTTAAATATTGATGTGAGTCGTTTGAATTAGCAGATCAGCTGTTTAGCGGCTTAGCCAATTTTTTTTGGTAGAAAACAAAAATTTCCATCTGTAAATTTAGGTTTTAGCGTGACGTGTTTGTCATCCTTTACAAAATCATCCTTTTTGGTTTTATGCAAATTGCTTTGGCTGTGTTTGAAAAATAAAGATCGCTGAAATATACTCTTGCTGTTTTCATTTTTTCTGCAACACAAATCTCGGTTTGCCGGACAAAAGCGGTTCGAATTTGCCGATTGTCCGTATCTACTGATACTAAGCTAATACAGTAGTCGCCGTGTATTAGACTCACGGTAGTGTAGAATCAATCGCGTTATTGTCTCAAAAACGTCTAGTACGGGCCGCTCCTGACATACAAGCTGCACACGTGTCGTTACTCGCTGCTTGGTTGCACTGATGTAATGATGTCAACAAAGTGGCGGCCTGCCAACTAGCGGTCAGCTCGTGAAACAACAGACCGTGGCCGTAGTATGTGGGACTTTTAGTGGTCGAATTTTTCCCGATATCCGTAAAACGAGGTCCGGCAAACCGAGATATGAGCGTACTTCTTTATAAAATTCATTTTTGACAGTAGTTCACTCCAATAACAGTTACTGCAACACCGACATTGGTAATAAACAGAGAACACGCCACTGTCTGATATGCGCTCGAGGTGTACATTCGCCACATTCGTCAACTCAGTAGCTTTGTAACTGCCACATGAAGTTTTTTCATGCTGTCTCGTGTTCTAACACGTTACTTTGTGATTATTACAGTTAAACACTTGTACACAATTATTACACCTCTATACCAGGGATGAGAATGACAAATGGCAAAAAACTCTGAAACAGACCGGGGGTTTTGGGGCCACCTAGGCCCCCAATGGGGTTGAGGGGCAAAGCCCCCTTGGAGCCAGCAACAAATTGCAATTTTGTGACCATAGGGACTTAAAATATCAATTGCCTTGTTTCATGCATAATTTAAAATACCCAACTATCAAGGATACATGATACCTAATTGTCTCAAAAACGGCTAAGTACTGGCCGCTCCTATGCAAAAGTATACAAAAACTGTCTGCAATTGACTCAAATAACTCCGCACAATTGATTCTATATTTTTATACA